>PJEM01003726.1:99637-115443 GCA_004023845.1 Helogale parvula | reverse complement strand
GAAAAAAGACTCAAACAAAATCAGAAATGAAAGAGGAAAAATACCAACCAACACCACAGAAATACAAAGGATTACAAGAGAATATTATGAAAAAGTGTATGCTAACAAATTGGACAACCTAGAAGAAACGGATAAATTCTTAGAAACATATAATCTCCCAAAACGGAACCAGGAAGAAATAGAAGATTTAAACAGACTGATTACCAGTGATAAAACTGAATCGATAATGAAAAAGCTCCCAACAAAGAAAAGTCTAGAACCAAATGGCTTCACAGATATTCTACCAAACATTTAAAGAACAGTTAACCTTATTCCTTTCAAACTATTCCAAAAAACAGGAAGAAAAGCTTCGAAACTCATTCTGTGAGGCCAGCATTACCCTGATAAAGACATCACAAAAAGAGAAAACTACAGGCCAATATCTCAGATGAACATAAATATAAAATCGTCAATAAAATATTAGCAAACCAAATCCAACAACACATTAAAAAACCCATTTGCCACAATCGAGTGGGATTAATTCCTGGGATGCAAGGGTAATTCAGTATTCCCAAATCAATCAACATGATACATCACATCAACAAGAGAAAGGATAAGAACAATATGATTATTTCAATAGGTGCAGAAAAAGCATGTGACAAAGTACGACATCCGTAACATCCATTCATGCTAGGAACCCTGAAGAAACGAGGTCTAGAAGGAAAATACTTCAACATAATAAAGGCTGTATTTGAAGAACCCACAGCTAACATCACACTCAATGGTGCAAAACTGAGATATTTTCCCCTAAGATCAGGAAGAACAAGACAAGGATGTTGATTTTCACCCCTTTTTTAAAAATGTTTATTTATTTATTTCGAGAGAGACAGAGAGAGAGAGAGAGACAAAGAGAGGGAGGGAGGGAAGGAAGGAGGGAGGGAGGGCATGGAGAAGGGGCAGAGATAGGGGGAGAGAGAGAAAGAATCCCAAGCAGGCTCCGTGCTGTCAGTGCAGAGCCCAACACAGTGCTTGAACCCACAAACTGGGAGATCATGACCTGAGCTAAAATCAAGAGTCAGATGCTCAACTGTGTCACCCAGGTGCCCCTCTCACCACTTTTATTAACCACTGTACTGGAAGTCCTAGCCACAGCAATCAGACAACAAAAAGAAGTAAAAGGCATCCAAATCAGTGAGGAAGAAGTAACACTTTTACTATCTGCAGATAACATACTAAACACAGAAAACTCTAACGGCTCCACCAAAAAACTACTAGAACTGATAAATGAATTCAGTAAGGTCACAGGATATAAAATCAATATACAGAAGTCTGTTGCATTTCCATATACTAGTAATGAAATGGCAGAAAGAGAAATATTTTTTTAATCCCATTTACTATTGTACCAAAATGAATAAAATACCTAGGAATCAACTTAACTACAGAAGTGAATGACCTGGATTCTAGAACCATAAACGCTGATGGAAGAAACTGATGATACAGACAAACGGGAGGATATTCCAGGCTCCTGGATTAGAAGAATACTGTTAAAATGTCCATACTATCAAAAGCAATCTAGGGGTGCCTGGGTGGCTCAGTTGGTTAAGTGTTCAACTTCGGCTCAAGTCATGATCTCAGGGTTCATGGGGTCGAGCCCCTCAGGCTCTCTGCTGTCAGAGCAGAGCCCGCTTGATATCCTCTGTCGCCCCCCCTCTGCCCCTTCCCTGCTTGCATTCTCTCAAAAGTAAACAAACATCAAAAACAAAGCAATCTACACTTTTCATGCAATCGCTATCAAAATACCAACAGCATTTTTCACAGAACTAGAACGAATAATCCTAAAATTGGTATGGAACGACAAAAGACCCCAAGTAGCTAAAGCTCTTGATAAAGAAAAACAAAACTGGAAGGCTCACAATTCCAGATTTCAAGATACACTACATTCCCATAGGAAGTGTGTCTTGGGTTTTTCCCTTATTATTTTCTTTACTTTTTTTTTCCTCTTCTTTTTTTGGTGGTGGGGGTGGTTATGTTTAAATGAAGTTCCTTTTACAGCACCAAAGACTTAATCATCCATTTCCTACATAAAAGGTAGCTACTTTTTTGCATGGACCTCAAGTATACTGCAGTATAGAGGTGGAATTTAAGGAAAGGTATTAAGCAGGCTGTGTTGTAGCTTATGGGCAAGTAATAAACTGTATCATGTATCTTGAATGTATCATAGATAAGCTGCTATATAACGATCGCCACTTCAGATAGCTGTGAAATTAGGTGATTAACTAGTTGTTACTCAACCTTCTAATTTCTGTATAAGTCTAATTACATGAAATAGAAGTTGGGGTTTTGATTTTTTACTTTGCTTTTCTGTTTGGAGTGTCATTGTAACTACTGTATTGTAAATGATGGAAAATAATTGCATATGTTAAAAAAATAAATAAACATTAAAAAAAAAGAAACAAATAAACTAGGAACAAAAAAGATACACTACAAAGCTGTGTTAATAAAAACAGATACAGATCAATGGAACAGAATAGAGAGCCCAGAAAAAAACCCACAATTATATGGTCAATTAATCTTCAACAAAGGAAGCAAAGATATGCAATGGGAAAAAGTCTCTTCAACGAATGGTGTTGGGAAAACTGGATAGCTACATGCAAAAGAATAAAACTGGACCACTTTCTTATATCATACACAAAAATAAACTCAAAATGGATTAAAGACCTAAATGTGAGACCTAAAACCATTAACATCTTAGAAGACAGCACAGGCAGTAAGGTCTCTTGACATCGGCCATAGCAACATTTTTCTAACTGTCTCCTGAGGCAAGGGCAACAAAAGCAAAAACAAACTATTGGGACTACATCAAAATAAAAAACTTTTGGGGGGCACCTGGGTGGCTCAGTCGGTTAAGCATCTAACTCTTGATTTTGGCTCAGGTCATGACCTCACAGTTCGTGGGTTCGAGCCCCCACATCAGGGTCGGCACTTGGGATTCTCTGCCCGCCCCCCCCCCAGTTCTCCCTCTCTCAAAACAAATAAATAAACTTGGAAAATAAAATAAAAATAGGGGTGCCTGGGTGGCTCAGTCCATTGAGTGTCCAGCTTCAGCTCAGGTCATGATCTTGCAATCTGTGGGTTCGAGCCCCCACGTCGGGCTCTGTGTCGACAGCTCAGAGCCTGGAGCCTACCTTCAGATTCTGTGTCTCCCTCTCTCTCTGACCCTCCCCTGCTTACACTGTCTCTCTCTCTCTCTCAAAACTAAATAAAACACACACAAAAATTTAAAAAATAAAATAAAATAAAAATAAAAAGCTTTTGCACAGCAAAGGAAACAATCAACAAAACAAAAAGGCAACCTACAGAATGGGAAAAGATATCTGCAAATGACATAACCAATAAAGGGTTAGTATACAAAATATATAAAGAACTGATACAACTCATCACCAAAAACAAATAATGCAAGTCAAAAATGGGCAGAAGACATTAATAGACATTTCTCCAAAGAAGACAACCAGATGGCCAATAGACACATGAAAAGATACTCAACCTCACTGATCATCGGGGAAATGCAAATCAAAACCACATGGAAATATCACCTCATATCTGTCAGAATGGCTAAAATAAAAAACACAAAATGTAAGTGCTGGGGAGGATTGGAGAAAAAGAAACATTCGTGTACTGTTGGTGGGAACGTAAACTAGTACAGTCACTGTGGAAGACGGTATGGAGATTCCTCAAAATTAGAAATAGAATTACCATGTGATCCAGTAATTCCACTACCGGATATTTACCCAAAGAACATGGAAACACTATTTTGAAAAGGTATATGCACCCCTATGTTTATAGCAGCATTATTTACAATAGCCAAATTATGAAAACAACCCAACTGTCCATCAATAGATGGATAAAGAAGAGGTGGTGTATAGATACAGTGGAATATTACTCAGCCATAAAAAATGAAATCCTGTCATTTGTAACAACATGGATGGAGCTAGAGGATACAATGCTAAATGAAACAAGTCAGTCAGAAAAAGACAAATACCATATCACTTGACTTATGTGGAATTTTAGAAGCAAAACAAACATACAAATTAAAAAAAGAGAGACAAACAAAAAAAACAGACCCTTACCTATAGAGAACAAACACATGGTTACCAGAAGGGACAAAGGTGGGATGAAGGGTGAGGAGGACACTTACCTTGGGGCACATGGGTGTTCCAGTCAGTTAAGTGTCCCACTCTTGATGTTGGCACGTGTCATGATCTCACGGTTTGTGAGGTCGAGCCCCACACGGGGCTCTGTGCTGACAGTGCAGAATCTGCTCAGGATTCTCTTTCTCTCTCTCCCTCTCTGTCTGCCCCTCCCCCACTTGTGAGCGCGTGAATGTGCACACTCTCTTTCAAAATAAACTTAATAAAAAAAGAGTACGCTTTTCTTGATGAGCACTTGCGTAACGTACAGAAATGCTGACTCACTACATTGTATGCCTGAAACTAACAGAACACTGCATGCTAAGTGTACTGGAATTTAAAAAAAACTAAAATGAAATTAATTAATAATAAACAGCTGCCCAATTTATGCACTAATCCCCTTATTACTAGGCATTTGGGGACTCATGATCCTCTGCTATGAGGAACAATGCACTGATAAACATCTTTGCACCTGCAGTTTTCCCCCCAATATTTGGATTTCATTGTGGGGGAGGATCCTAGATTCTCAAAAGTAGAATTAGCAAACACAAAGCTCAGTAAGTCATACTGCCCAGGGGCTTTCCGAATGTTCAGTGATTTATACCAGCACTGGAAATACACTAATATTTGCAGCTGATATTCACTGAAAGTTTGCAACATGCCGGGCACTAATTTGAACAGTTCACACCTGTTATCTTCTATAATTCTCAGTTATCCCCACTGGACAGAGGAAGAAACTGGATGTAATGTTGTCATGCTACATTATTATGAAAACGGTTTCATGACTGAAATGGCGTCTTGCTATGGTTTTAAAGCGCATTTCCTCAATGATGTTCAAAACTGGGCATTTTTCATGTTTACTTTCCTGTGCAGCACAACCCACACAAATATTCCTTCTGTGAATTCACCTCTCCTGTCTTTTGTCCATTTACGCTCTGAAGTCTGCCCACTTATCAATGTATTTGAATCATCTTCTCATAAAAATACCTCATAGGCATACCTGCTGAATACTTCCCTAGATACTATGTTCCTCTGCTTTTAGTAATTTTTAGACACATACATATTCAAACAATAAAAAACAATTTTTTCAATTTATTTTTGAGAGAGAGAGACAGAGTGTGAGTGAAGGAGGGGCAGAAAGAGAGGAGAGAGACACAGAATCCAAAAGCAGGCTCCAGGCTCCGACTCAAGAACCACAGGTCATGACCTGAGCCAAAGTGGGACGCTCAACCAACTGACTGAGTCACCCAGGCGCCCCAATATTCAATCATTTTAAATAGTTGAAAGGTAACTCTTCCAGTATATCTTAGTATATTCTATTACAAATTTTTATACAACTTAATCTTTTATTAGAAATTATTAGAAAATAACTTCCTCTTCAAATATTTCATATGTATCATTTCTCTATTCTTCTAGATTAAAGATGAGTCTGTCTGGCAGAGAAGGACAGACACCATATGTTTCCACTCATACGTGTAACAGGAGAAACTTAACAGAGGACCATGGGGAGGGGAAGGGAGAAAAATAGTTGGGGAGAGAGAGAGAGAGGCAAACCATGAGACTCTTGAATAATGAGAACAAACTGAGGGCTGATGGGGGAGGGGGAGAGAGGAAGGGGGTGATGGGCACGGAGGAGGGCACTTGTGGGGATGAGCACTGGGTGTTACATGGAAATCAACTTGACAATAAACTATAAAAGAAAAAAAATAATAAGATAAATCTGTCTGAATTCTGTTTGGCATAGATAATATACAACAACGTTCAAATAAGTAATAATTAACAGGAGAAATGAAACTCACTGCAAGTATAGCATCTGTAAAGTATAGGAAATTCGGTGGGACATCTAGAGATATTTTTGTTGTTGACTGACTGACGGACAACACAACATACCAGGAGTGCCTCGGAGACATTATGGATAACTAACCACCAACTATTACAAGTTTCGAAAAGGCCTAAACCAGTTCCCTGTTGACATTATAAAGGTGTATATTGTCTAGAAAGTTAGAAAACAGTAAAAAAAATTAAGCAAACATATAATGGCTCCTCTTATTTAAGCTTCAATTTCTTATTAAACCATCACACAGGCAGGTGAAGAAAAAAAAGGTGACTTTGAATAAAAGTCAGATGTGTATAATGAAGTCTGAAGACTTTTCAAAGCACGCTGAGCTGTACAGAAAAACGGAATCTTGAATCCACACCCAGATGCTTCAGGAACAAGGAGCAACACACACAGACACGGCATTCATGATATCACCTCTTCGTGAGATGAGTTCCAAGATGTGAAAGTGTAATTTTTAATTCTAGGGATCAAGACTGGATCTCAGGTAAGCTGCCGGGGCCGACCAGCCACGTGCCACGTGAGATCAGCTCAGCCACGATGGCCTTGCCTGTCACCTATGAGCAGTGTCCCTTGTCACGAGAACCAAATGAAACAAAAATCCTCCTCACGTCACTGTGCACAGCATCTAGAGTTGTTTATCACAGGCTGGAAAAGTGCCTTTGTAGAAGACGACACTTGTTTTAAAGCCATACCAGTGCTCAGAAAGAGATCTTGCCGTTTACAATGAGAATTAAGACTCGCTTTCCCCGGCAGAGTTGTGCTGTGAATTCCACGTGAAGGGGTGTTCTGGGCCACTGACATGGGAACAAATCAGAGGACATCAGTCTGGGGATCTCTGCCACCCTTTCTTCCCCCCTCCCCTTGCCTGCACCTCCACCAGGATCCCAGGGAACGCAGACCAGCGGAGGAGGTCATGAACACGGGGACAGCGGGACCCTGGGAAGTCTGAAAGATACTCCGCCGCATGTAGCAGAGGTTCTTTAGTTCAGAAACGCAAGCTAAACAGCCACATGTACCTGTGGTGCCCCCGACAGGCCGTGGCCGGGCCACTGACGGCATCTCCTCCGGGTAGATCCCTCGGGTGGCGAACGAGGCGTCAGCCGAGGCCTGGGTCTGCTGGGACTCAGAAGGCACCAGCTCCGAAGACGGCAGCAAACTGGGGCCAAAACCTGGTCTGAAGGCAAAGCAAGCCCAAGCATCAGGACCGCACTTGACCCTGGCCCCATCACTTTATTAGCTCCACCTTCCACCCCACAGAAAAAGAAGACCCATCAATTGCTACAGTGTCCACGTTCTCTCCCACGACCCAGACATGTTTCCTGTTTGCTCCCGGACATGCCTCCAGTGCTAAGTACAGCACCTGGAACAGAGCTGATGCCGGATGACTGAAGAAGAAATGCCCTCCTTTACAGGCCAAAAGCAGATGTACGGGGCCTGGACATCTCCAGCCTCAGATGAAAGCACTGCTTCCCAATCTCGGCTACACATCAGCGTCACCTGGGGAACTTTCAAGAACCCCGATGGTCGCGCTGCACCCCAGACTAAGGAAGACAGAATCTCTAGAGGTGGGACCCGGACACGGCAGTTCTTCAAGCCCCACTGATGCTGCTGCTGTTCATGAAGGCTGAAGACCAGCGCTCTAAAACGCAGTTCTCAAACTTTTTGGTCTGGGGACCCCTTTACACTCATAAAAACTATTAAGGACTCCTGAGAATTTTTGTTTATGTGGATTATGTCTATAGATATTTCTTGCACTCAGAATTAAAATGAAAACATTTTTAAATAACTTCTTAAAATTCATTTAAAAAATAACATTATTAAGCATCTCACCTGTTAACATTTTCTCAAGAAGTCAACTATATTTTCTAACCCATCTCCCCCAAAAAAGTAGGGAGAAAGTTTTACTGTTTTTCAAATTTCCATAATATGAGATAATCTGGGTTCTCATATACCTTGTATTCAATCAGTTGCTGTTAAGTTATACTTTTTAAGTTTATTATTTTGAAAGAGTGTGTGTGTACAGGCACATGAGCAGGGGAAGGCCAGAGAGAGAGGGAGAAAGAGAACCCCAAGCAGGCTCTAGGCTGTCAGTGCAGAGCCCAACACAGGGCTCAGTCTCACGAGCAGTGAGGTTGTGACCTGAGCCCAAATCAAGAGTTGGCCTTTTAACCAACTGAGTCACGCAGGCATCCTGAGATTTTCTGACATGAGTCATTTGGGAAATACTAGTTGACTGACTGACACAGACTTTCCAGATATTGATGCATTTCATTGTATAGTATTAAAAAAATCATATTTATTAGTGTCACACTGCGCTCATCAGAAAAATTCTTTTCAGCACCAGGAAGTTGTCAAGCATCCAGGGGCAGATAAGTTTCCAAAGTTCAAATTTTCACTTGAAAGCTCAATGTCATCATTGGCAACAAATCCTGCCCGCTATTTTTCCTGGAGTGACAGGCTCGCTTCCTTTATTTTTGAGACAGCGGCTGCCAACAACCCGAGGCTGAAGAACGTGATGTCTGCCAATCGTTTCTTCAGATAAAAGACATGGCAGCCGTTCAGATCAGTTCTTAACTCCAACAACTGAACAAGTGCTTTTCCCTCAGAATTCCATACTCTGCAAAGCACTTTATGTGTATTTCCGCCTTTGTCCTACAGACTATTAAAGACTCAAGGCTTTAGGTTTAAAAAAAGATGAATTAATTTTTACTACTTCAGCAAGAACAGACTAGCACAACCAAAACACTGGCGTTTATAAAACACTGTGACTATCTGGACCGTGTGGTGCCACTGATCCCTAATTAGGATCAGGCAGTTTCATCCACACTGCTTTTGTACCTCAGTGTCAGCATCAACAATAAGAAAAAAAAAATCAAATAATGTTTTAATATTATTATGAGACACAGTTTTCACTGCATCGACTACCCTCCCCCAAAAGGGTCTCAAGGACCCTCTAGGGGTCTGAGAATCCCACCCTTCTAAAGACATTCAAGAATAAAAAAGCTTGAGAGTTTAAGTACGGTGCTTTGCAAATGACAGTCAGCCAGGAATTAACAGATCAAACTAGTTTGATGAGAACACAGACTGACTTTGCCTCTATTCTGCAGTGTTGTTTCTAGAGTATACTCATAAATTGAAACCCAGCCTATTTATATATTGCTCTTTTTAGATAATTGCTACTGTTTTAGATGGACCTCAGAGAGAGATGTCTGACATTCTGACCTTACAGATCTAAGGGGCACTTCCTTCAACATCTGGATATTAGTGTTCACCTACTCTAATCATCTCCTGACCCTCCTGACCATCCGCCCACAATCTAGCTCCTGCCCTTTACGGATTTCTGCTTCACCCAATTATCCTCCTCCCTCCTACCTTTATATCCTTATCCTAAATTGTGTGTTCAGATAGTTCAGTGTGATCCAAATCCCTTGGAACCCTGTAATGTGAGTAACTGTTCTGATCATCCAAACCAGAACACTTTTCAGAGTCAAAGTTATTAATATCCATGCCAGAAAAAGAGGTATAAACTGAACTGAACTGAGCAAACCAGATCAGATGGCCCCCGTCATTAACTTCAGCCCTGGATCACCTAATCTTCCCACGCTCCCTTTACCTCTGTTGCTTGTGGGCCACAAAGCAGTGCCTGGCTTGGGAGCAGAGCTGGGGAAAAATAAGCCCCTCTGAAAATGAGGAAAAACTAAAATAAACAGAAAAAACGAGGAAACAAGATAACATTCCTACTTCTTTGAGACTTCTGGTCATTGAAAGAATAGGTGATGGGCGTCTGGGTGGCTCAGTCAGTTAAGCGTCTGACTCTTGGTTTTGGTTCAGGTCCTGATCTCACAGCTTGTGAGTTTGAGCTCTACATCAGTCTCCATGCTGTCAGCACAGACACGACTTGGGATTCGCTCTCTTTCTCTGCCCCTCCCCCACTCTCTGCACACTCTCTCTCAAATAAACTAAAAAAATAAAATAAAGGAATAGGTGAGTATGATTTCTGCAATTAACTGATTTTCTGCAATTCCTGCTTTGTAATAAATCATTTGTTCACTCATGTGTGAGTCTATTTATGGACTCTATCTTCTGTGCCTTTGGTCTATTTGTCTAGCTTTACAGCAACACAACCCTGAATTACCTTCCAGTAATTTACAACCTTCAGATTAGTCCTCACACCTTGTTCTTCTTTCCCAAAGTGTCTTGAATATTGTTGGTCCTTCGCATTTCCACAGAAGTTTTAAAATCAGCTTGTCAATTTTCACATAAGTTTTTTTTAAAAAAACCACAAAGTGGAGTGCCTGGGTGGTTCAGTCGGTTAAGCGTCTGGCTTTGGCTCAGGTCATGATCTCACGGTTCATGGGTTCGAGCCCTGCGTCGGGCTCTGTGCTGACAGCTAGCCCAGAGCCTGGAGCCTGCTTCAGATTCTGTGTCTGCCTCTCTTTCTGACCCTCCCTTGCTTGTGCTGTCTCTGTCTCTCAAAAATAAATTAAAAAAAAAAATCACAAAGTACTAGGATTTTAAATGGGATCACCGTGAATCTGTAGATCTCTTAGGAGAGACTGATATTTTTAATATACCAAGTTACCCAATCCATGAACACTTTATTTAGAGGGCTTGACTATTTTTGATGAGATTAATACTGAGATATTTTATATTTTTGAATGCTATTTTATGTAGTATGTGTAATAGTTTTTATTTTGTCTGATGCTCATAAACAGAAATAAAACAGATTTTTTGTATACTGATCTTATATCGAGCTATTTTGTAATTTATCTACACTGCTAAATTCTCCTAATTCTAACAATTTATGTGTTGACATTTTAGGTTTTTCTACTAAAAAATTATATCATTTGAGAATAAGAGTATTATTTCTTTCCTAGACTTCCTTAATTTTTTTCTTTTTTCTTTCTTTATTTTCTTCTTTCTTTCTTTCTTTCTCTCTCTCTCTCTTTTCTTTCTTTCACTTTATTATACTATCTAGGACCTCAGGGGAATGTTGAATAGAAGGGGTATAATATTTGCTGAGATAACTGTTAGCAGATTAGACAAGTTTAATTCTATTCTTTGTTTGCTAAGATTACCATGAATGGATGTTGAATTTTATCAAATGCTGTATTTAGTGAATTAAAATTCCCTCCTTTATTCTCCTCAAAATAGTGAATTAGATTGATTTTTTATTTAATTTCTTTATTATTACTATTTTTTAAGTAGGCCCCATGCCCTGTGTAGAGCCCATTGTGGGCCGGGATTCACACCCTGAGATCAGACCTGAGCTGAGATCAGGAGTCGGACGCTCAGCTGACTGAGCCACCCAGGCGCCCCTAATTGGTTGATATATTTTTTTAACTTTTTTTTTTACATTTATTTATTTTTGAGAAACAGAGAGAGACAGAGCATGAACAGGGGAGGGGCAGAGAGAGAGGGAGACACAGAATCTGAAGCAGGCTCCAGGCTCTGAGCTAGCTGTCAGCACAGAGACCGACGTGGGGCTCGAACCCACGAACTGTGAGATCACGACCTGGGCCGAAGTTGGACACTCAACTGACTGAGCCACCCAGGTGCCCTAATTGATGTATTTTTTTAATGTTAAATTACCCTTGCATTGTTGAAACAAGTCTAACTTGGCTGTACACTTCCGTATACAATACTGGATATGTTTGCCAATATTTATGTTTCTGCATCTATGTTGCCAAGTAAAATTGGCCCTTAAGGTTTTCTTTCCTACAATGTCCTTGCCCTTGTCTTGTCCTTGATATCGTGGTTATGCCTGTCTCAAAGGATGAGGTGGAGAGCGTTCTGTTTTTGTAGTTTTTAAAAGGACTTATAACACTGGCACATTTTCTTCCATCAGTATCTTTGGTAGAATTCACCACTGAAGTCCAAAGTTTTCTTTGTGGGAAGAATTCTAGTAAAGATTTTAATTTCTTTAATAGTTAGATGTCAATTCAGGTTTTCTCTTTCCAGGAATTTTCCCAGTTTAAATTTATTAACAAAAAGGTTCATAAAATCTTCTTAATGTCTATAAAATCTTTTAAAAACCCGTCTTTTAAAAATCTATCAAAATCTTTTTAATTTCTGAAAGGTCTGGATTAATACGTCTTTTTCATTCCTCTTACCGATAATGCTACACTGCTTACTTGATGAAGCTCTTCAGCAATTTATAAATTTTATTAGCTTTTTTCAAAGAAGTACCTTTTAGCCTTGTGGATCTTCTCTAGTATGGAATTTGTTTTCTATTTCCTTAATCTCTGTTCTTATTTTTATTATTTCCTTCCTTCTACCTCCTTCGGGTTTACTTAGATCTTTTTTATTTATTTATTTTTTTTACATTGAGACAGATGCTTAGATCATTGGTATTCAGCCATTTTTCTTTTCAAATATATTTTGATTCATTTAGGGCCTCAACGTCCCCTTGAAGTGTGGCTTCAGATGTATCCCGCAACTTCCGGTATGTCAAATTTTCAAGACTCTAAGGCCCGTGAGTCTGCCCAAAGTCTTACTCAGCTTCTCAGTCACCTCCTCTGGGATCAGCAGGCACCCCTGGGAAAAAGTTCACCCAAAAAGCAGGGCTCCTTTCTCTGGACAACCTGGATCTTGGCCCCATACCACTTCCTCGCCTGTTAGCTATGTGGGTTTTATTTTGTTTTATTTTAATCTTGTCTGGCTTTTCCAGATGCCCTCAGCAAATGATCTAGCCTGTCATCTGTGGAAACAGAACTTAAAATTCCACCTTTTTTCTCCTCTTCAGGTTAACTCAGGAGAACACACAACTCAGAGGTTTGCATCTGCTCATATTAGCAAAGAGAAATGAGTTTACAAAATTTTAAAAAACAGTCAATATGAGGAAGTCTTAATGCATTTTCTCCCAAAAACTTTACCTCGGCAATGGGCCTGATGGAGGAGTCATTCCATAGTCTTCATATCTCTGGAAGAAAAGCGAAAGAAGATGAAGATTAATGTGTAACACTTATTAGAAAGTGACAACAGCGAACTTACAAATTTAGTTTTGCAGGATCAACTTTCCAGAGAATTATTTTCTCATAAAAAGTTGGCACGTCATTGAGGCATTCTGCCATCAAATAATACCAGAAGTTTCAGCTTGGGGAACTGGGCTACCATGCTTTGGAAAAAAGCCACACAACTATTTTCTAGACCTTTCTTTCTTCTGTAAAATGAAAACAGACAGGCTTTCTGTGGCTGCTCTTCCCTACAGGCTCATTGACTACAAATATGTGTCTTCTACTAAAAAGACAGGCCTTGTCGGCCACACTTAGTACAAATAACTGTGTCGACACGGGCCATGATGGTTCTGAAAACCAGTGGGTGTCCTGTAGCAATTCAAATACACTCACAAAACTGAAGTACGTGAATGCTGTACCATGTTGTGGAATGGAACAATATGAAAAAAGAAAAAACACAAAACGACTCAGAAGTTGGAGAGATTCTTACAAATGAGGTGAACATCTCCAGTTTCTGATAGTTTTCCTGTTCCCGTCACTGTCTGCCCTTATGTCCCATCCAGGGCCCCAAAGCCTTCAATCAACTCCTTTTACTTGAGCTAATCTCCGCTAACCACGTATTCTTTGGCTAAAACACTGTCAATATGGCTTCAGATTTAAATAAACGTGTACCTGTTGCATTCCTCATGAAGTTAACACACCCTGTCCCTTCATACGTGGGACTCCTCTTCCAACGGTCCTTTCAACTGTGAATTGTTATCTTGGAGTCAGGTATTTTAGCAGAACAGTAACTCTGGACAGAGTCCACCCAGCTGCAGTCAGTCTGAATCAACTGTCCAGGACCCAGTGCTCCACGTGACTAAGTCAGCCTTGCTTCTGGACCTGCCCTCCTTTCTGAACTTTTTTTCTCTTAACCTGCCATTTTATGAATTAAATGAGTTAGTGCTGTGAGGACTAACTCAGACCCCAGTAACAGTAACAAAGGGCTCACTACTTCTATTTGACAGATGAAATCAACTCAAAAGGAATTTAAGTAATTTCCTCCTAATAATTCTTTCTGACTCAAAAGACCACGCTTTTAACCACTGCGCTGCACTGCCCACGGTTCCCAAAGCAGATTTTCCCTCTTGAATTAATCTCTACTTTGTGAAGTAAAGTAGAGGCATTGGAGTCAAGCATACTGGCAAAGTTATTCAACTTCCCTGGACCTGTTTCCTGATGCCAAGAAGGATAGAATGAATCCTATACCTCGGATGGTCTGAAGGGATTAATGCCTACAAAACTGTGCTCAAATTACTTCACCCTCCGAACCTTCCTGCTCCACCCCCTTGGCAAGGGAAGGGGGATTAGAACCTTGCAGAGTTCCCCAACTGATGTAAAATAGCCAGAATAGAAGGGAAAGGAGTTTCAATTCCTTTTCCAAATAATTAAAGGGAAATCTGAGACCAGATAAAGATTATTCCCAGGGGCGCTTCGGCTTTGCAGCAGAGTTTTGAGTTTTTTTAAACACATTCATATGCAAAATAAAACAAAACAAAAAAAGATTGAAGTTTATGTATCAGGATTTCAGGAAGTCCTGGAAGTGATAAAAGAAAAACAGTGAAAAATAGTTGTCCACTCTGTTTTGCTATCATGGTGCTAGGCGTTTTCAACTCTACTGTAATCAGAAAAAGAAAGTGATTTTTCCAGAGGCTGTATGTCCCAATGAAAAGGTTTTTTAAAAATATATATCACAAGGGCACCTGGGTGGCTCAGTCAGTTAAGCGTCCAACTTCGGCTCAGGTCACGATCTCATGGTTCATGGGTTCAAGACTCACATCGGGCTCTGTGCTGACAGCTCAGAGCCTGGAGCCTGCTTCGGATTCTGGGTCTCCCTCTCTCTCTGTCCCTCCCCTGTTCATGCTCTCTCGCGCGCGCTCTCTCTCTCTCTCTCTCTCTCTCTCTCTCTCTCTTTCTCTCTCAAAAATAAACATTTTAAAAAATTCTTTTTTAAATCACAAACAATGTTCAAGTGTGTCACACCTGTATAAATCTTTGGGGGATGAAAGAGAATTTTATGGTTTCAATGAGCAACAACATCAAATAAAAATCCCCTTTTAATGCATCCCTCCTCTCTACTCAGTATAAAACAGGCCAACAGAGCAAGACAGCGTGTTAAATGGCTGGTGGAATCTGGGATGCAGTCAGGCATCCACACCTGGTCCTGGGAAGACTGCTCCAGGGACGTGAACGTGACTCAGAAACGCAGAAATACACCTCTCAGGTAGGCTTTGCACCAAAGCATACCTAACACCCTACACAACACAGGGAGAGTAAAAATGTCAGCAGGTGGTAAGCAAAGGTCGTCCCTGTGGTAACTGAAGACACCTCAAAATCCACATTCTTGTAGTTTTTACTGCAGTCGGAAGAAAGAAATAAAGGGTGATCAGGTTCCTCCAGACACAGCCCGTGATTCTGGTTTTCCAGACTATTAAACTGGTATATATGAAATATATGTATTTATATATTAAACTACTATCATCATCAAAATACATAAGGGTAATATCGAATGTCCATGATGAGAAAACCAGGGGGCCCGGGGGGGGGGGGGCGTCAGTTAAGCATGCTATGAAAACCACTCAGTGATAGTGTTTGGATTGGCGTTCTTGATTAAGCTGATAGATTAAGGCACTATCACAGAAGTGTTCATCTCCAACTCCTATGAATAATAAATAAAAGTCATAACCCAAACCAGTAAAAAATTATTGCTAAAACTCATCAGCAGAAACCAAACAAGGAAAGAAAGGAAGAGATTCATGCTATAGATGGAGGAAAATTGCAACCAAGAGAAAAAAGGACTGTGGC
>PJEM01003726.1:0-99537 GCA_004023845.1 Helogale parvula | reverse complement strand
AAGCTCAAAGATGAGATGAGAAAACAGAATAAACGGAAATGGGACATCAAGAACTGAAATAATATGGTACCAAATTACTTGTGTAAATGATTTGAGGACCAAAACCAAGCCATTATAACTCTAAGAAAATCAACTAGCAGGGAGAAGAACAGATATGACTTAAAATCAAATCAATGCCACAGAGAAAAGGCCCATGATAATTATAATGAAGGCAGAGAAACCAGGACAAAGTAGCTAAAGCAATTAGAGATAAAAGGATCAGTACAGAAAACAAAGATGAGCCAACACAAAGATAACTGGTATCTTTGACTCCAAAAAATAGAGTAAGAAAATTATTTTTCAGATACAAAAGAAAGTTTCCCTGAAATGAATGAAAGAACTGAATCTGAAGATAAAATGGACACTGGTTGGGGGGTTTGGGGGATGATTCAGAAAAACTGGCTGAGTGTCCAGAATTATTCATACTTCCTGGCACGTAGGGTACATACACCTGTTATCAGGAAATTAAGATGGCCACAGATTTCTCCACAGAACAGTTCAGAAAGCATTAGGAGCAGAGAGAAATAAAAGAGCAGTGAACAAGGTCATGTTGGAAAGTGAGAGGAGAACTCGTCCTGAGGAAAACTCCAGACTAAGTCAAGCAGCTCCTGTGGATTCCCTCTCCGGCCAGGTCCTCCTGTCCTCCTGTCCCCCATAGGATGCACCTCTGGGCCAGCTTCCCCGCTCCCCAGCCAGCTCAACACCAGTGTACGGCATTTTACAGGTCAGCCACCACCCTGACATCCTCCATTCAAGGCCAGGGGCAGGGGGACACTTAGGAAGCTCCTGTAATGATGGCAAGAGACGATGGTGGCGCCAGATGACTCGAGAGGAACAATCCACAGAGATGCAGCGTGTTTAACTGACCCCAACTCCCTGTCCGTGCCCTTCAGTGTCTTGCCCTGAATGTCTCCCTGCTTCTGGTCTTGCACTCAAACAAACCATTCTCCAGTCTAAAACGAGAGCCAGCTGTCAGATGGGCACACTGAATTCTGTCTTTGGCCTGCTCAAAACTCTTCATGTCCAGACACGACCCTCAGGATGAGGTCTAGGCTCTATTCCTATCAGCTTCCTGTTTTCTCCCGTCTGCCTCATGTCTCAGCACTCTTGCTTCTAGCTCTGGATTAGTCACCCAGAACTCATTTCATTGTTAAGAACATTTTGGGGCAAACATTTAAACAGTTGTATTTCATTATCATTGATATACAAAGAACTGCACATATTTAAGGATGCGAATGGATAAGTTCTGGCATATGTTTGTACCTGCAAACCATACCCCAAAAAAGATAACGAACATATCCATTATCACCTGTTTCCTGGTGCCCCTCTGTAATCCCCGTCTCACAGCCTTTCCTAAACCCACCCCAGCCTTAGGCAAGCACTCATCTGCTGTCTGTCACTATAGATTGTAGTTTCTAGAATTAAATATAAATGGAAGTATACAATATGCACTTTTTTAAATTGAAGGGGTGGCTTCTTTCCCTCAACATAATTATTTTGAGAGCCAACCATGCTGTCATATGTATAAATAATTCAATCCTTTTTATTATTGAGTAGTATTCCGCTAAATAAATACAGTACAATTTGTTTATTCATCTGTTGAGGTGCATTTGGGTTGATTCCAGTTTGAGTCTACTACAAATAAAGTTGTCACAATGTATAAGTCTTTGGGCATATGCTTTCATTTCTCTTCAGTAAATATTTGAGCATAGAATGGCTGGGTCAGAAGTAGATATAGGTTTAATTTTTTAAGAGACTACTGAACTGTTTTTCAAGGTGCTTTTTGCCATTTTACATTCTCATCAACAGTTTATGAGAATTCTAGTTGTTCATATTCTAATATTGCATTTCACTAATGACTAATGAGATTGAATATCTCTCCATCTGCTGATTCTTTATATTTGCCTACTTATTATCTGTATTTCTCTTTTGGTGACATCTGTGTTCAAAAACATTCTCATTTCTTATGGGATTGTTTGATAATATGAGTCTCATTCAATTTATTGAGATCAGCCGTATGGCCCAGAATATGGTCTATAATCTTACTCATCATGATTAAGTGCACATTTTTAATCCCCATTACCCATGTACTCTTGAAAATGTATATTCTTTTTGTTCTTCTTGGGTAGAGCATTTTATAAATGTCAATTAGTTCAAGCTGATAATAAGTAATAATTTGAGAATTGTTCAAGTCTTCCCTGCCTTAATGATTTTCTGTATACTCATTCTATCAATTATTGAAAGAGAAGTGTTAAAGTCTCTGCCTATAACTGTGGCTTTGCTTATTTCTGCATGCAGTTCTACCAGTTTTTGCCTTATGTATTTTGATGCTCTACTACTAGGCACATAAACATTTAGGATTTTAGGTTTTCTTGATGAACTGACCAACGCATTATTTTGAAACGATCCTCTGTGTAATATTCTTCACTATGAGATCCTTTGGGCTAATATTAATATAGCCACGTCAGTTTCTTGGGATTAGTGTTAACATGGTATATCTTTTTCCATACATTTTTTTCTTTCTCCATACTTTTAACCTATTTATGGCTTTACATTTAATGTAGGTGTCTTATAGGCAACAGATAATTGGATCTTACATTTTAGCCTATCTGACAATCTCTGCTCTGTAATAGGAATATTTAGGCCATTCACATTTAATGTGATTATGGATAGGGCTGGATTTAAATCTATCATCTTGGTCTCAGTTTTCTATTTGTCCCCTCTGTTCTTTGTACCCCTTTTCTTCCTTTTCTGCTTTCTTTTGGACTGAGTACTTTTTATCATTTCATTTTTTTACTCTTTTGTTGATGATTAGATATTATCTGTTAATTTTTTTATGGTTGCTATAGAGTTTATATTCTGTATTTTTCCCTTATCACAGTCTACCTTCACGTGCTATCATTCCACTTCGTGTATGGTATAAAAATATCAAACCAGTGCACTTCTATTTCTCCTCTCTTGGCCTTTGTGCTATTTGTGTGTTCACACATTTTACTTCTATATATGTTATAAACCTTACAATATCCTTTTGCTTTAAACAGCCAATTATCTTTTCTAAAGATTTAAATAATAAAGGATTTAATTACCCACATATTTACATTTCTAATGTTTTTCATTCATCTATATAGATCTAGATCTTTATCTGGTACCATTTTACTTCTGCCTAAAGAATTTTCTATAACATTTCTTGTAATGCAAGTCTGCCAGTAATATACTCTTTCAGCTTTTATATGTGTGAAAAGGTTTTGAAAGGTATTTTCAGTGGATACAGAATTCTAGGTTGATAGTTTTTTTCCTTTAGTTCTTTAAAGAGTTGTCTTCTGGACAATGAGAATATTGCTGTCATCCTTACGTCTGTTCCACTGCATACAATGTGTCCTCTATCTCTGGATGACTTTAAAATCTGTATCACTTAATTTGAGCGATTTGATTATATTTTTTGGCACAGTTTTCTTCATGCTTCTTGAACATGGGGATCATCAGTCTTTGTGGATCTACAGATTCATAGTTTTCATCAAATTTGAGAAATTTTTGGTCATTATTTCTTCAATTATTTTCTCTAGCTCTCCCTCCTCTCTTCTGAGAACTCCAATTACATGTATATTAATCCACTTGAAAGTGTCCTCAGCTCAGTGACACTCTATTCATTTTTTCAGTCTACTTACTCTGTTTCATGTAGGATATTATTTTATCAGTACATACTTAAACTCACGAATCTTTTCGTCTTATCCAATCTGCCACTAACCTCATAAGTATGTATTTTATCTCAGACAGTATAGTTTTCATCTCTAAATTGATTTGCATCCTTTAATGTCCTCAGTGCCTCTAATTAATACATTCAATCTGTCCTCCAGCTTCTTAAACACATGAAACTTCATTATAATTATTCTTTTAAAATCCTTGTCTATGAGTTCTATGTCATTTTCTTGCCTCTTTGCTTATCAGGTTAGTTTTGGGTTTCAGACATTATTAATTTTACCTTGTTGGATGCTGTATACTTTTGTTTTTCTATAAATATTCTTGGGTTCTCTTCAGGTTTGGGTATTGTGTTTATGCTTTGTTGGGTAGAACTAAGGAAGCTGGGGTTCCTTTTGCCCCACTACTGAAGCAAACCAGTGCTCCTTCTGAAATATCTAACTGGTGCTCCGTGAAGTGGGCAGCTTTCCACTCTGGAAAGAAAGGAACAGCTTCAGCTGTTGCAAGAAAATGCCATAAATTGGATGGCTAAAACAAAAGAACTTTATTTTCTCACAGGTCTGTATGCTAGAAAGTCCAAGATCAAGTTTCTGGCAGGTTTGGTTTATGTTGAGAGTTCTCTTTCTGCTACAGACAGCCACCTTCTTGCTGTGTTCTCACATGACAGAGAGAGCACTCTGGCATCTCTTCCTCTTCTCATGAGGGCACCAGTTCTATCAGATCAGGGTTCCAACTTTTTTACCTCATTTTTTTTTATGTTTATTTTTGAGAGAGAAAGAGACAGAGCATGAGCAGGGGAGAAGAGAGGAAAACACAGAATCCAAAGCAGGCTCCAGGCTCCGAGCTGTTGGCACAGAGCCTGATGTAGGGCTCGAACTCACGTACCATGAGATCATGACCTGAGCCAAAGTCAGACACTTAACTGACTGAGCCAACCCGGTGCCCACCTTACGACCTCATTTAAAGTGAATCACCTCCTTAAAGACCCCAGCTCGAATATAGCCACATGGGGATTTAGGCTTCAACATATGGATTTTGGGGTACATGATTCATTCAACAGTAGGAACTTATTTCTACATATGTGCAGGTTCTGAGGACTGTTCCCTCTAACTTTTTTAGGCAGTTCTTTCCTAGTCTTGGGTAGTTTCCTCATACCCTTAAACTGATGAGTACTCAGATGAAGATTCTTTGCAGACCTCTAGAATTCTCTCTCTGCTGTGAAATCTAGCTACTTTTTCCTCCCCAGTCTCCAACTCTGCCTTTCATAACTCAGAGAGACTACAGTGCTCTCTGCCTGAGGTCTCCCTCCCTGCACTGCAACTAAAAACTTTCTCAAGATGTGAATCGGCATGCGTGTAGAGCTCAGCTCATTTCTCAGCAATCCCTCCTTTGCTGCCTAATGTCCAGGGTTGTGAAAACCTTTCCTTTTCCATTATTTTAGTTGTTTCTGGAAGGAAAGTAATCTAACCTCGTTCCTCCATCTTGTCCAGAAAAAGTTCGTACTGGACACTTACTTCTCTCTTTGCCACGCTTCCCTACTACAACCACTAATTAATCTTCAGACTTCTACTTAGATGACATTTTATCTAGAAAATCCTTCTAAACACCTCACAGCTCAGGCAGGTGCTCCCTGGCTATACTTTCCCCATGCCAAGGGAAAGGGACCCGTCACGCTGTGTTAGAATTACTGCCTCAATTGTCCACACACCCGCTGCCGTCACGCAGAAGCTGAGTTGTGTACTGTGCAACTGCTATCTCCCCAAAACCTAGCCAAGCACCCCAACACAGCAGGTGCTCTACAAATCTATCTGAATGAATAAACAAATGAAAGAAGCTCAGACAGCAGCCGAAGCCACATTCACTTTCGATGAGTTTGTTCTGTATCATCCATTTCCTTAAAGAAAGATTATAAACTACTAGTTATAATTATAATGTATTTAACACTTATAGCTGTAACATTAAAGACAATAACAGGATGGAATGGAATTCCGTCCTCGCCCCCTGCTGTGTGGTAGCAGTTACTGAAGAAAACAATTATTAGTGGCATATTCTGAAAATTCAAACCAATTTCAGAGATAAAGGTGCCTTTAACATATGTTCATTACCACCCAATTTCACTTTAATATAAGTAGTGAAATCAGAGGACCCAGCATAAACTCTCCTTGAGAAATTCAAACCGTGACTAATTAACTTCCCTCCAAATCAAATGCTTTAGTCCAATCATCCAATCTAAAATTAGCAGAAAAAATATTTAATGTTACATCCTTCAGTTTTACTTCTTCCCCATATTTTGAGAAGGCACATTTGAAAGAATTGATGGCATACAAAAAAAAAAAAAAAAAAAGGACGACAAAGGCAGACGAAATTCTGAAATGTCAAATCCCAGGATGGAAACCTGATCTTTGAAATGGTTGCCCTCGCCTGCCCGTGGGCCAGCCGCCTCTACAACCAGAGCCACAAGGATGACCCCAGTCCCGGGTACCCTCTAAGAAGCCTAATGACCTGGTACATTCTAAAATGCGCCTTTTATACAGACATCAGCGAGAATAAGACCCACCTCCATTTCATGACACTGAATGGAACCCAGGAAGAGAGTCCCATAAAATACCAGAGTTGCATAAAAACATAAAAGGATGCTTCTAAGTAAGAATTGACTTACGAGAATATAATAAAAATTGAGACCTCCTCAGCCAAGCTTTCATTCTTATCAAATGCAATCAGCTTTACTGCAGTGATTCTAAAACTGAGGCAGTAGGCCCACACAATTCCAACATCTGGCCTGTGAGAGAATTCTAGAAGGCCGGTACTTACGCTACATGGGTTGCTGGCCGTCTGAGCAGGGCTGTAGAAGGACCCCCATTGGGTGGCTCGCCTCTCGTCCCGGGAAGGGGTGCTGTTCACAGGCAGGACGGCTGGGACCCCGGGGCCTGTGACCGCAGTGCCGGCGGGCTGGCTGCTGGGGGCCACGAGGGCAAAAGCGTCGTCCAGGAGGGAGTGCATGGTCTGGCGCGCCTCCTCGATGGACGGCTGGGGCGGGACGTACTGGGAGGCGGGGAAGGGCAGGCCTGGATACCTCCCCAGCTCAGCCGAGGACGGCGTCTGCACATCGGCCGGGAGATCGGGGTCAGACTAGAGCAAGACAGAGAGCGAACGGAACAAGGACCAGATGTGAGTTTATGCGGTGACTTGGAAACCACAGGGCCAGAATGGAATTTAACAATTTTCACTGATGCTGAGGAAAAGGTTAACCATAAGAATTTTTTAAATGACAGCTAACTGGTGGTGGTGGCAGGCGGAGCTTGAATCAGGATGAAAGAAAAAAGTGAAAATATTCAAAAATCATTTGTCCAGCAAAATTCTGCCTACTATCTGAAATGTGTTTCAATACCTCTAAGTATATATTTTTTTTTAATATTTATTTATTTTTGAGAGAGAGAAAGAGAGACAGAGTGTGAGCTGGGGAAGGGGCAGAGAGAGGGAGACACAGAATCTGGTTCTAAGCTGTCAGCACAGAGCTGGACGCGTGGGGCTCGAACCCACAAGCTGTAAGATCATGACCTGAGCCAAAGTCGGATGCTTAACTGACTGAGCCACTCAGGCACCTCACAAGTATATATTTTTATTATATGTCCCTAAGCAGACAAAACGATGTCTCAGAGTCTTATTTACTAAAATACCTAGCCAACTTTCCATAGATACCAAAGTCTAAAGCAGTCTATTGACTACAGTAAGAAAAAGTAGCCCTACATACCCTCAAAAGAGTTCAAAGTCATCACCATATTACACCTGTGTGTATAAAAAATTTTAACACTGGGGTGCCTGGGTGGCTCAGTCGGTTAAGTGTCTACCTCTTGATATCGGCTCAGGTCATGATCTCGTTCATGGTCTTGAAGCTGAGCTTCACGTGGGGCTCTGTGTTCAGCGTGGAGCCTGTTCAGGATTCTCTCTCTGCCCCTCCCCCACACACCCACGAACACACATGTGCACTCTCTCAAGCAACTCTTTTTAAATTTTATTTTTGAGAAAGAGAGAGACAGACAGACAGACACAGTGCGAGCGGGGGAGGTGTAAGAGAGGGAGACACAGAATCAGAAGCAGGCTCCAGGCTCTCAGCTGTCAGCACAGAGCCTAAGGTGGGGCTGGAACTCATGAACTGCGAGATCATGACCCAAGCCAAAGTCAGCTCAACCAACTGAGACATCCAGGCGCTCCTCAAGTAAACTTTTAAAAACTTAATACTTATTATAACTACTCGTTATAGTAAATAGAGAATATTTATTCAGAAACCATGTTTTAATTTTTTTTAAGTGTATTTCTTTATTCGGGGGGGAGGGGGAAATTGGCTAAAAGAAAGGGAGAGAGAGAGCATTCCAAGCAGGCTCTGACTGTCAGTGCAGAGCCCAAGGCGAACCTGTGAGATCCCAACCTGAGCCAAAATTAAGAGTTGGGCACTTAACCGACTGAGCCACCCAGGTGCCCCCAGAAATCACATGTTTTCAAATGGAACTATCTCTGAATAACATGAGTCATCAAGAAAGGTTTAAATTTTATTCTGTACAGGGGCACTTGGGTGGCTCAGTCAGTTAAGCCCTTGACTCTTGATTTTGGTTCAGGTCATGATCCCAGGGTTGTACTCTCTCCCAAATAAATAAATATTAAAAAGAAAAAGAAAAAACAAAGGGCACTTGTCACTCGGTTGAGCATCTGACTTCAGCTCAGGTCATGATCTCACAGTCCATGGGTTTGGGCCCCGCGTTGGACTCTACGCTGACAGCTCAGAGCCTGGAGCCTCCTTCTGATTCTGTGTCTCCTTCTCTGTCTGCCCCTCCCCTGCTTGCACTCTCTCAAAAATAAACATTAACAAAAAATTGTTTTAAAAGACTCTGTCCTGTCCAACAGATGATCCATTAATACTCATGCCAGCATCAAATACTTAAGGGCAGCCACTGCTTAACTCCAGACAGAAAACCACACTACAGACTGGCAAACCACAAACGGCCCACAGACCTGTTTTGCTTGGCCTGGGCAGTCTTAAAAAAATAAAGAGCTAATATATTTTAAAACCTGAAGATCTCATATTAAAACTCAGATTTCTGGATTCTCTTGGCAGAATCTGAAGCTATGGCGTCCGGGGCCCTTACTCCCCCGGCAGAAACAGCTGCTGCGGAGCAGTGACTGGCCTCTTGAGACAGAGCAGGTGCCCTCCCCGTCCCCACAGCCAGCAGGCGGTCCCACTGCCGTGTGCATGACGCCTTGGTCTGTTTCTCTAAAACTGGCGTATCCCAGGAAAGGCTCCACTAAGTGAGAGCTGTGATCCAGGAATTGTAAGTAAGGATTCGGGGCCCCAAGGGGTTCTCTGATGTATGACGTAGCTCTGGAAGAAATCTGTGTTCCTTTCCTTATGCGGCGGATAAAAGGTCCACATGCAGGCCCTTCTCTCCTTCCCGGTTTTCTTGAGGAGCGGGGAGGGAAGACTGTGGTCAGCAGCGTGTCACCAAACTAACAGTTGTGTGAGGCAAAGGAAAAGTGTGTCCGTAAAAACATCCCACTGGCAAGTGAAAGGGTCTCTCCAAAGACAAGAGCGATGCTCCTGGTGGTGGTGCCGGTAAACAACTAGGCGCCTAAAAAATAAAAGCAAGCAAGCAAACAGGCCCAAAATGGAGTCACTGCCCCCAGAGAGCAAAGCAAGACGTCACTGCACTTTCTGCCTCTCCCAGGAATGTGACCTTAGACCAGTCAATCTGGAAATTCCTGATCCGAGCTAGTGAGGTAATATGCGTGGTAGACCCCCGCCCTTCCCCCAGAGAAAGGTGACCTTGCCTGAAACAAGTCACTCTGTTAGAAAACTTCCTTTTCTGCCCCCTTCCGTTTTGTACAGCTCCTCGCAGCTCCTGCTCTGATGCTGCCGGATTCATGAGCTGTTGGGCAAAGCTTATTAGGTCTTCATATTTACTCAGCTGAATGCTGCTTTATAGCGTTGTATGGCAAGGAAGTGAGCGTGTGGCCACACAAACAACTGCCAGCCTGAACGGCTTAACTTTTACAGCAAGAAGTACACTGCAAAGGAGGGACTCATGACTCCTGCCAAGAAGGCAGAGAGCTATGCAGCCATGACGTTAGAGCTTCCCACTCTCTCCTTCTTCCAGTCTCCTCAATCTGCAGGCTACACTGCCAGCAACTCGCAGGTCAAGAAGAGATCGTGTTCAGTTTTCTAGATCTCAACACCTATCGGGTGTTTCACGTAGAGATGGTACTTAATAATACCCGGGGAACTGGGGTCTACGGAAATGAAGATTTATCCAGGATCCCTGCTGGAATTTGAATTCCACCCTCTTGAATTTCAGTCTGATAATTTCGTTATTTGTCAATTTATTTTTCTTTGTACAGATACACATTTGCCCGGCATTTCTCAGAGAGACAGGAAGGTTCTGGACCTTCAGTTATCAGAGATGAGGTTCTCTGGTGCCCATTTTGCACCCCTATCTACGGGCATTATAAGAGACTGCTCAGACACTCTGGCTGGCCCAGGACAATCAAGGGTGTGCCTGCAGTCCCAACATAATCATTAGTAGAGGCTCTTCTCACTCTCCCAAGTGCCAGGTTTGGATGTTAAATTTTATCAGGGGCAGACAACCCTTTTCTGAGGGGCCAGACAGCAAGTACCTTAGGCTCTGTGAGTCACAGCGACTCTAACATTGCAGCAGGACCTGCCATAGATAAGATGCAGATGAACGGGGGCAATGGTGTTCCAATAAAACTTTATGAAAACAGGTGGCTGGGTGGCTTTGGCCTGAGGGCCACAGTGTGCTGAGGCCTGAATTATGATGGTAACCCCAGTTCCCAAATCTAGGAATATTTCTCTCACTTTAGGAGAAAAGAGCTCATAATGAGAAGATATTTTGAGGGTAAATTGTAAAATTAAAAAAAAAAAAAGTATGGGTAGTCTAATCTTCAAGATGAAATGCTACCTAAGAAAAAAATGTGTTCCAAAAAAAGGGGGGATTATCCTTGAAAGTGTGTGCTTCAGAATTTTTATGGAATGTAAAAAGCTCCTATGAGAAAAATTTCATTTTAAGGTATCTCTGAAAACATGAAGCCGGCTGCCGGAGGCGGAGGTCTCCAGGCGTAAGGCCGTTTTCCCCCAAATGAAGGAGGGGGTCTCTGCACTTTCCGCTACAAAACAAAGCAAGAAGTAAAACGATGATCCGGCCACCCTGAAGGAGGCCTGATTTCGGACCAATGATGAAGACAAAGGGAGAGAGCAAGGGGAAGACAAAAGACTGCATGGCCACGGCTGACGGACTCGGGCCTGAAACGGCGCTCCAGAGACTTCCTCTGAGGTGAGCCCTGGCCAGCTCGGGAAGTCAAGGGCGAAGACGGATTTCTTCTTCTATTTATCAGTTTCACGGATCAGGCCTGCAAGTCCCCGGTGAGACAGAAGCAAAAGCTTCAAGTGACCATCCTGGGGAGCCCAGGGGACAATCCTCTCCAGATGAAGCCCAGACAGCCACCTGTCCACAGCACAAGACAGCACAAGAGCACCACCTGCTGTAGGAACCGCCAGCCCGGCTCGTTCACAGCTCCTTCCATTCAGGAGCAAAGCAGCCCCGGCCGGAGAACCTTGCAAGCCCCCCGGGATTGCACCAATCATCACAAGCAGGCACGGCCAGTCTTTAAAACACCAGATACACAATAAGTTGCCAAGGAAATGTCCGGTTCTTTCAGATGATCACGATTCAGTGCTATCTAGCCCCAACGTCAGTGCGGTGCTTGGCATCTCTGCGTAATTCGTTTCCGTGTCTTTTGGGGTTCGTTATTTGTGTAATTTAGGAGGCAATGGCTGGTTGCATACCCCCTATCCAAAGTGATCATGTGCATCACAAGCTCCTTCTCCAAGATGTCAGTTTTTTGTTTTTTGTTTTTGCTGACTTCTCTCTCAACAAGGGCGCCTCTGTAAGTGCATCTCCGGAAGGAGGAAGGGGTCTCGTGCAAGAGCCAGGTTTGCACGCCGGCACACGGCTACAGGTGTCCGCTCTGTGTCCTGGCACTGCTGGAGTCAGCCACATCTGGCTCTCCCTCTGTCTTGGGGTGTCTTTGTGTCACAGACCCTTGGGGAGGCTGGCACTTTCTTCCCTACTCAATGGGGTCTGTGTATGTGTGTCTTAATGCTCTCAATGTCTGCCTTTAACACTGCAAGCAATTCTGTGTGTGCCCCTTTCCGTTTAAAAAAAAAAAGTTCAATTCCGTATTTCTTAATTTCCATTAAGCCCTTTCTTCCATTAAAATCACACACACACATACACACCCACACACACAAATAAACTATCTCCTTGCACTCTAGGAATAGAAGGGAGAGACAAGACCCTAAATACCCCTCCTTTTACCGAGAAACCCAAACAGCTCTCTGACCAGGGGAAGGAAAAAAAGAAATTGTTTTCCAGTTAACCTCAAGGAGGACCCAACCTGAGGCGTAAGAGAACAGGGCTCGTGTTCAGAAAACACAAACTTGAGTTAGGTTTCCAGAGGGCTCGCTCCGCAGCCTGCTGGGCTCTGACTCACGTCTCCTCTCAAAGGAGCAGCCTACCCGCCCCCTCGCCCCACAGGCTCATGGCCCAGCTGGCCCTCGGGTGTCCGTCATCGTCATCGGCAGCAACACCCCACAGGCCAGCAGCCACCGGGGCTCCCTCTCCTAAGAGCTGCCCCACCCTGGCTCCGGAAGCCAGAGTCTGCCTTACGTACTGGGCAACCAATATAGGCAGAGTTGTGGACGCCGGGGGGCCTTCTGTACGTGCCGTCGCTGTCTGTGGTGATGAGTCTGTCCTTCTCGGCATCTCCGGGACAGCCGTTGACCTGGTGTTTCCGGCGTGGTTTAGGAGACCGTTTTACCCTGGAGCTGCCGGGGCGGGAAACGGAGGTTACCTTCACAGGAAATAATCCCTCCTGCCAGGAGCTTATCCATGAAACACTAAGTATTTTCTGAGCAGCTGGGGTATGCTGGCCGCTGTGGTAAACACCCCCCAGGGTATAAACAACATGTAAGATACAGTCTCTGCCAGGAGGAAGCCACCATCTACCTCAGCGCATTAATCACATGCAACAACAGAGAGTAACATAGGGTAATATATAACCATGGCCTTTTCCAGACTTCCAGAAAGGGGCAAGGTCGTGTGAGCTACCGATACCATGGTGGCTCTACGGCACGGAACTAGGTCCTGAAGAGCAAGTAGACCTGCAGAAGGGGAGGGATGTGGGGAGAGGGTGAGGGCCAGAAATGCGAAGCACATGAGTGTTTGGCGGGCAAGAGCAGGCCCGTGGAAGGGAGAGACAGGTCTGTCTACACCACTGGATGGTGGGAAGCAGCCGGATCGGGGAGGCAGGCCCCTCCTGTTACAGGATGGGCTCCGTGTGGCAGGGAACCGAAGCCGTTACGGGTGTTGAGCAGAGCAAGACACAAACGAGAGCAGCGATGACGGCACGCGCATGCACCTTCGGGTCAGGGGCGCGTTAGACCAAGGCACCAAGACTCGGAGACCCACACCTGCCCTGGACAGGTGCCTGTGTGAAGGAGGTGAAGGTATTGGGGGTGAGGGTGGGATGGGAGAGGAGGGGAGGGTCCCTAGTGAGGGAGACTAGGGCAGAGCCATCTGAGAAAGAGAGGGTGACTGCCATGTCCAGCTAGCTGAAATCGGGGAGGCAGAGGACACCCAGGGACAGGGTTCTGAGGCCCCTGGAGGAGCAGGCGGGAGAATGAGAGGAGGCCCAGCAGGAGCAAGGCGGTGGGCGCCTCCACAGGCAACCCTAGGGGGCAGCCCCTCTGTGGATGCCCACCTCTTCCTGGGCTCTATGAACACCGAGGGCACGCTGGCCGTGGGGTCCAGGATCTTGTCGATCTGCATCTGTGCCCTGCGGTACACGCGGTGCCGCTCACGCGTGTCGCCCGAGGACAGGTCATCCACCACCGGGAACTCGTAGTGGCCGCGGCGCTTGGCGCGGAGCCGGATCTTGTTCCGATGGTGCTCGATCTCGGACTTGTGCCGCAGCGCGGTCTGGATCTGCGAGGCCGAGGGGAGAGAAATGAGACACATGGAATGGTCCCGAAGCTTCCTGGCACCCGCATGGAGAGAGCATCCTGGGGAAGGCCCTTCTTTTCCCCAGACGGGCGTCCCAGGCCCCAAGGCCTCCTACACGGGGCCAGGGAACCTGCCATCACCCCCAGGCTGGGTCCTCTAGCATACTGAATGCATCAATACTACATTTTAAAATGAGAGTACAAGAAAAATAAAAGGAGATGTGTGCTATCCAGTTGGGAGGCCAGGGGATGGGGAGCACACTCCCGTCTTTCTTTCCACCAGGTGGAAAATCCACTTCAGGGAGGATTTACCCCCGGCAGGTACAGAGAGGCACATGAACACACCACCCACCCCTGCAGACAGGTCTGGGTTAGGACTGGGGCTGGGTGGGGCCAGGACTCCCCAGCGGTGGTGAAAAGAGACAACGCAACCGTCCTAAACCCGGGCACACGTTCTTGTCACGTTCTTAGCAAGAAGCCAATGAGAGGTAGAGAAGGAAACCTCTTAAGGACTCTTGACAGGACTTCCATAAGATGATCTACTTTAAGGATCACCTTTAACGTGGGCAGGGGGTTTCCGCCATACCAATTTCTTATTACTTCACCCTGGCAGAACTCACAACAGTAGCTGGTATTTCTTAGAGGCAGGGAATGGACAGGCATGAAGCTGCCCATGTGCAGTCCTAAAAGGCCCAGCCCAGGTCAAATCTTTCAAGTTCAAGTTAACAGTGACTTGGCCTGGCGTTCTGGTTCCCCCCAAATCTTACTAACTCGCTCTTCCAAGATTCACTGGAAAAGGATTTTACTAGGCATTCCTAGATCCTTGGGATCAGAGCAGATCTGTGGTTCAGAGGTTCGTTAGGAAAACCAAAACGACTGAGGTACCTGGGTGGCTCAGTCAGTTAAGCATCTGATTTTGGCTCAGGTCATGAGCTCACAGCTCATGAGTTTGAGCCCCATGTCAGGCTCTGTGCTGACAGCTCAGAGCCTGGAGCCTGCGTCGGTTTCTGTGTCCTTTCTCTCTCTGCCCCTCCCCTGCTTGTTCTCTCTCTCTTGAAAATAAAAAAACATTAAAAACAATTTTTTAAATAAAAAAACTTTTAAAAAAAGGAAAACCGATTAGGATTTAGCATTTAGTCCCATTTAATACAGCAAAACAATGCAAATTAAAATAAGCAAAGGGCACGTGGGGCAAAGTCTAAAGGAAACAAAGCACAAGCTTCTAGGAGGCCCTTCCCAGGGGAGCCACACAAAACGTGCTTAATTCCTCCAGCAACGAGAGGTGACAGCACATGAAATGTTGTCCACCAGGGAAGCCCATCAGAAATGCACTGCCCAGGACCTGTACTGGGGGCTGGTCCAGCAGGCGCCCTCTGGCTGGAGTCCCAAAGGAGCCAAAAGCCCAGAGTCCCAGAAGGAAAAGAGACGCTCAAATAAGTCATCATGTTTGCAAAAACCATCTGGGCACAGGGAGCCACTCTGTTCTGGGAATGGCAGGAGCCTTTCTGTAAGGTCCCCAACATCAGCCAAGGGCCAAAACAGGACTTGTGAAGGACAGCAGTCTCCTGTTTGCTACGTTAACTCTCTGCACAACTGCCAGTGTGCCAAGCAGTGTCCTCGAACGGTATCTGATCTAAAGAAAAAATGGGTAAAAAACCTTAAAATTAAGGATATTTCTCGCCAGCTCCAACCGTTAGTAACCCTTCGACACTGCAACTTTCACTTGTTTTTAAGCACTGACCAAATCGGAATGTGGATTTTTTTTTTAATAAGTGTACTTTTCAATACGAGCAAATACCTCTTTGTTAATTTTGTTGGTTTCTGCCACCCGGTCGGCCAGAACAGAGTGCTGAATGGGAGGTGCTGGGATTGGCTGCATGGCGATCAGCTGGATCTTACTGGGAACCCGCCGACTGGCCTCCGAGGACCGGGAGAGCCTGTCCACGTGCTCAAAGATGGAGGCTGACGAGTGCTGCTCGTTCCCCGAACTGGGCAGCGGTGGCCCTGGAGTGGAAGGAAAAAGTGACAGCGTACGTAAAGCCACCCCAAAGAAACAGCGAATAATCGTGACGCTGCACGGTGTCCAAAAAGTGCCCTGCTTTGCCTAAGGCATTTCAAAGTCTTCAGGAAGGAAAGCGAAAGGCCAGGAGCTCCTTAATTAGTCACCAAGCAACTTGCAGAACTTTTATTTATTTTTTTTAATATTTATTTTTGAGAGATAGAGAGAGACAGAGTGGGAGCAGAGGAGAGCCAGAGAGAAAGGGAGACACAGAATCCAAAGCAGGCTCCAGGCTTCTGAGCTGGCAGCCTAGAGCCTGACGCAGGGCTTGATCTCATGACCTGAGCCAAAGTCGGACACCTAACCGACTGAGCCACCCAGGCGCTCCTCAGAACTTTTAGAGAAACTCTGAAAGCAGGTCTGAATTTCTGCTATTGGTTGAAGTGATAGAAATTTAGCCACCAGGGCAATCATACTGATGGAAAAACAAGAGAATAGAGAACTGTGGACATGCAGGCCTGTGCTGGTAAGTAAGGAACACATCTGGAAAACTACAGAAACCTTATCAAAGAAGTTGAAGAAGACAAAAAAAAAAAATGGACAAATATTCCATGCTCCTGGAATGGAGGAACAAATACTATTAAAATGTTGATACTACCCAAAGCAATCAACCTATTCAATGCAATCCCTATCAAAATAATACTTCACGGAGCTAGAACAAACCATCCTAAAATTTGTATAGAACCAGAAAAGACCCCAAATAGTCAAAGGAATCCTGAAAAAGAAAACCAAAGCTGGGGACATGACAATCCCGGACTTTGAGACATATTAGAAAGCTATAATTATCATGACAGTATGGTACTGGCACAAAAACAGATACTCAGATCAATGGAACAGAATAGAGAACCCAGAAATGGATCCACAAGTGTGTGGCCAACTAACTGACAAAGAAGGAAAGACTATCCAATGGAATAAAGACAATCTCTTCAGCAAACGGGGCTGGGAAAACTGGACAGCGACACATGCAGAAAAATGAACCTGGACCAATTTCTTAAACCAGTCACACAAATAAACTCAAAACGGATGAAACACATAAATGTAAGGCAGGAAGTTATCAAAATCCTAGAGGAAAAGCAGGCAAAAACCTCTTTGACCTTGGCCGCAGGAACTTCTTACTCAACACATCGCTGGAGGCAAGGGAAACAAAAACAATAAAGAACTACTGAGACCTCGTCAAAATAGAAAGCTTCTGCGTTGAAGGAAACAATCAGCAAAACTAAAAGACAACCAACGGAATGGGAGAAGATATTTGCAAATGACATACCAGATAAAGGGTTAGTATCCAAACTCTGTAAAGAACTTATCAAACTCAACAACCAAAAAACAAATAACCCAGTGAAGAAATGGGCAAAAGACAGGAATAGACACTTCTCCAAAGACATCCAGATGGCTAACAGACACATGAAAAAAAACTCAACATCACTCATCAACAGGGAAATACAAATCAAAACCACAATGAGATACCACCTCACACCCATCAGAATAGCTAACATTAACTCAGGCAACAACAGATGCTGGCGAGGATGCAGAGAAAGAGGATCTCTTTTGCACTGCTGGTGGAAATGCAAACTGGTGCGGCCACTGTGAAAAACAGTATGAAAGTTCCTCAAAAAATTAAAAATAGAACTACCTTATGACCCAGTAATTGCACTACTAGGTATTTATCCAAGGGAAAGAGGTGTGCTGTTTCAAAGGGGCACATGCACCCCAGTGTTTGCAAAAGTGCTATCCACACATAACCAAAGTATGGAAAGAGCCCAAATGTCTATCAATAAGTGAATAGATAAAGAAAATGTGGTATATGTACACACACACACACACACACACACACACACACACACACAAGAATATTATGCAGCAACCAAAAGGAACGAATTCCTGGGGTACTGGGTGGCTCAGCTGGTTAAGCATCTGACTCTAGGTTTTGGCACAGGTCATGATCTCACAGTTTGTGAGTTCAAACCCCAGATCGGGCTCTGTGCTGACAGTGCAGAAAACCTGCTTGGAATTTTCTCTCTCCCTCTTTCTCTGCCCTTCCCCAACTCACTCACATTGTCTCTCTCTCAAAAATAAATCAATAAACAAAAAAACAAAAAAGAATGAAATTTTGCCATTTGCAACCATGTAGATGGAACTAGAGGGTATACAAGAAAGACAAATATCATATGCCTTCATTCATACGAGGAATTTAAGATACAAAACAGGTGAACATAAGGGAAGGGAAGCAAAAAGAATATAAGATCAGGGAGGGGACAAAACGTAAGGGACCCTTAAAGACAGAGAACAAACTGCGGATTGCTGGAGGGGCTGTGGGGGGTGGGCCAAATGGGTAAGGGGCATTAAGGAGGACACTTGTTGGGATGAGCACTGGTGTTATACACAGGGGATGAATCACTGGAGTCTGTTCCTGAAATCATTATTACACTATTCGTTAACTAACTTGGATGTAAAGTAAAAAAATAAATAAAAATAAAAAAGAATCTTCATGCAAAAGAAAAAAAAAGAACACATCTGGTCTTTCAGTCCTGATGCACAAAGAACACTAAGTTGAAGAGCCATAAGAAGAAAAAGTTGGGGACTTTGTTTCTGCTTAAAAAAATAGGAGTAGTATCCTTAAAAATGGTCAAAAGGGGACACTGCTCAGCCTGCGTATCTTACTACACTGAACTTTTTAGAAAAGTAACCAGAACTTCAAAAAAGAGGGGCGCCTGGGTGGCTCAATAGGTTAAGCATCAAACTTCAGCTTGGTCATGATCTCACAGTTCCTGAGTCCGAGCCCCACATCGGGCTCTGTGCTGACAGCTCAGAGCCTGGAACCAGGTTTGGATTGTGTGTCTCCCTCTCCCTCTACCCCTCCCTCACTCACACTCTGTCTCTGTCTCTCAAAAATGAATAAACATTAAAAAGAAAATGGAGACTGGGCCTTAGTAGAACGGGTGATTTTCTTCAATTTCTTGCGTTTTCCTCTAGTGACGATTTTCTCTAATGCGTTCGACTTTTGTAGTGGAAATAACCCCAACAAACTTTTGAAAAGGCAAAGAGAAAGCTGCAGAAGGGCTGAAGCGATGGAAAGAGCCTGCCAGAGGCACTTGGACACATTCCCTCGGCTAAGCCCCAGCTGTCCTCTGAACACTCCGGGTGCCCTTTACCACACGACCGAGAGGTCACAAGAAGGAGGAGAGCATGCAGCATGTGTTTTTAAACAAAAGCTTGAGGTTGGAAAGCTCAAGCACAAGCAAAAAATGAAGAGGTTTCTCCTTGATGTAGAATAAACTAGACCTGAGCAGAATGGTAAGAAGCAGTAGTGGGTGTTTTACGTAAGGAATTGCATGCACATCAGTGTACATCTCTGTACTTCCTCTCAACTTGAATGCTATCCCCCACGATTAGAAATGACTCACAGGACTGTGAGTGAATGACGCCTCTCTTAGCAAGGAAGCATCGTTACCTGGATCCAGGCTCTTCTCTCTCAGGCTTTCTTGCCCTGCCCTGGGCCCAGAGGGAGCCCATTTGTGCCACACGAGCACAGCCGGGCACCACCATTCATCCAGTGGCCGCCACTCAGATTGCAGGCACGAAGCCTAAAAGGGGGCAATTAGCTTGGCCAGACAGGCTAGCCTTGCTAACCCAAACTCAGGTGGTAATGGCAAATGTCACAAAGGGGAGCCCTTTAAGCTCCTGACACTTAAAGATCAGACACTTTCCTCCAGAAGGGCGAACAAACCAGGGCACACAGATGACCACGAAGAACACCATCCCCCACCCCCCCTTTCCGCGTTGTCTTTCTGCCTGGGTACCTCTGAGCTGCAAGCCCAGGCCTGGCTCCTGTCGGTGCCCTGACCAGCCCCCAGCTGTGGTCACGGTTTGGCACAATTCACCAAGTGCAACCAGACAATATATGAATGTATATACATATCTATAACTGGAATATATTGTTTTATTTATTTATTTTTGGGGGAGAGAAGTGGGGGGGGACAGAAGGAACCCCAAGGAGGCTCCACACCATCAGTGTTGAGCTCAATGTGGGGCTCAAACTCATAAACTGCGAGATCATGACCTGAACCGAAGTTGGATGCTTAACCAATGGAGGCGCCCGGGTGCCCTGTAACTAGGTTATTGTTATTTTGCTATTTATTGCACAATTAAAAAAAAAAAACTACCTGGGCAAAAATGACCACTGGAAAGTACAACTGGATACACAGCAATGACTCTGTGTGAATCTGCCTTTAGGTAATAGGAGACTTTGGATTAAAACCCGTTTCTATTCAAATAGAAACAAAAATAATTGTAATGATAGAAATCAGAGAATAGGATAATGTAGACAAAGCAGAATGACGGAGAAAGAACAATATGAAATGGTGGAATGCTGAAACCACAAGACACGTTTAAAGAATATTAATTTCAGGGCGCCTGGGTGACTCAGTCGGTTAAGCGGCCGACTTCAGCTCAGGTCATGATCTCCTAGTTTGTGGGTTCGAGCCTCATATCAGGCTCTGTGCTGACAGCTCAGAGCTTGGAGCCTGCTTCAGATTCTGTGTCTTTCCTTCTCTCTGCCCCTCCCCTGTTCATGCTCTCTCTGTTTCTCAATAATAAATAAATGTTGAAAAATTATTAATTTCATTATCTGTAGGTGAAAACAAAGTATGCTATCTCTAAGGCTCGTGGCTCCCTTGCCCGTGGGAGGCAGGGATCACATTTCTCTCTTCCTCTTCCTCCTGTTCTAGCACCTCACCTGCCACAGGCACTAAGCACAGATGTGCTGACTGGAACCTAACCAACCAGTCACCTCAACTAAGTTTATAAAATTTCACCCCACAGAGGCGTTTGGGAATCTGTTTTGATGAAAAGAATTCCAACCTGTGACCTCAGTCATTTCATGAATGAGTGCTCAACAATTTCTTGACAATCTCTGATGGGACAGGCAGTCCAAACGGTCGCCCTGCAAACTCCGTAGTATGCGCCAAAGTAGATGTCAGCCTAGCTCCAACGGTGACTTCTAAAAGTCCATTCCACAACTCAGAACTTGTGGAATTCTCATGAACTAAGTGCCAACTACTTAAAAATCACATCCTTGCACACACGTGTTTCACGGGCCTTACCTACTCAGTGGATTCCCGATGACAGAGGAGGGGGGACATGACATTAAGCAAGGACACAATGATGGCACAGTGACGGCCTGAATGCCGCTGCCTTCACGCGAGGAAGGTGCATCATCTCCTTCTCGTCTCTCCCTTCACAGCTCTGCTAAAGGAACCCGTGGTAGCAACGTGACTTACTCTAAAACCGCGATAACTGTGAACACAGCTCCTAAGGGTCTGTGGATGGTCATATACATGCATCCTGGTCTAGCTGCCTTCCAGAGATAGTCAGCTGGGCAGGGAATAAAGCACAACCTCTAACAGACCAAAACCAACAATGCGCTTTTCTCAGCCATCATTGCAGAGTGGGTCCTGAAGATGTCAGCTGACTTGTGACATCCACCGAAAGTCATGCCAAGGAGTCAGAAGGGACCCAGAGGCCGGGACACCTGCTGCGTTGAGAGAGAACACTGGCCCCAGGGCAACATGGAGGAGAGACCCAAGTGGTTCTCAAGAACTATGACTTGTCACAAAAGGACTTTTACATGAATCACAATATAATTCAAAAGCTGTGATTAAAAATTCACAGTCATTGGGAACACAAACTGGTATAGCCACTCTGGAAAACAGCATGGAGGTTCCTTAAAAATTAAAAATAGAACCACCCTATGACCCAGCAGTTGCACTACTAGGTATTTATCCAAGGGATACAGGTGGGCTGTTCCGAAGGGGCACAGGCACTCTAATGTTTAGAGCAGCGCTATCGACAATAGCCAAAGTGTGGAAAGAGCCCAACTGTCCATCAACAGCTGAATGGATAAAGAAGATGTGGTATAGATGCAATAGAGTAGTAATCAGCAATCAAAAAGAATGAAATCTTGCCGTTTGCAACTACGCGGACAGAACTGAGAGTATTGTGCTAAGCGAAATTAGTCAGTGAGAGAAAGACAAATATCATATGACTTCACACATGTGAGGAATTTAAGATACAAAACAGATGAACATAAGGGAAGGGAAGCAAAAATAATATAAAAACAGGGAGGGGGACAAAACATAAAAGACTCTTAAATATAAAGAACAAACAGAGGGTTGCCGGAGGGGATGTGGGAGGGGGATGGGCTAAATGGGTGAGGGGCATTAGGAATCTACTCCTGAAATCATTGTTGCACTATGTGCTAACTAACTTGGATATAAATTTTAAAATAAATTTTTAAAAAACTCAAGATTTTTTCCATAGGGTATTTAAGTTCTATGCAAGCAATAAAACGCCTTCATGGCAGCTTTAAAGAAGTAAACAAGATCTTCCAAGCGAATTGTTATTTGTAGTGAGAAAATCATCTTTCTAAAACATGAAAATAGGGGCGCCTGAGTGTCTCAGTCGGTTAAGAGCCTGACTTCAGGTCAGGTCATGATCTCACGGTTCGTGGGTTCAAGCCCCACGTCGGGCTCTGTGCTAACAGCTCAGAGCCTGGAGCCTGCTTCAGATTCTGTGTCTCTCCCTTTCTCTGACCCTCCCCTGCTCGCACTGTCTCTCTCAAAAATAAATAAAAACCATTAAAAAATTTTTTTAAACATGAAAATAAAGTACAGATTGTGGTGCCTCTTCAAAGCATAATGGTGGCATCTTAGCTTCTAGAACGCACGAGAACATCTAGTGTACTCACCTCCTTCCATGGACAACTCAGTCCCACACCTGACAAGCTTACTACTTGGATGCTGAATATGCACGGATAGTGATATTAGATTTTTGTTAGCCACACAGAAGATACTGGTTTTAAGACTGTCAGGAAGGAGTTAAACTGCAGGAACTGAAAGCGAGATTTTCTCAGATAAGCAATTGACAGAAACTGAGAAACTCCAGAACTGATTCTTTCTTTTCCTCCCTCTCAAATATTTCCTTCCCAGAATCAAAATTAGATTTTAGTCCTGTCTGTCTGAAACAGGGCACCTGTTACCATGGTGCTAAATAACTTTTACGATTCTGTGAAACTGGATCCAAAGAAAAATAAATAAAATTCCAGCAAACACAACAGCTGTACTAGCACATTTATTTAACAGAATCTATCAAACTAAAACCAAGCTACCTTGCTCTCCCTCCAAAAAGTGTCCCCAAGTCTAGTCAGACCTGTGGGCTTTGTTTTATCACAGAGCGTGAGATGGACACTTTGGGATGGACATGAAATTCATTTCATACTTGGTCTAAAAAACCACAAACTACAGATTCAAATATGTTACAACATCCAATTGCACTGAATGACCTGAGAAAGAATCATCTAGGGACAGGACCAAATATAAGGCATTTGGACCCAAAATAAGTCAACGACTTTCTGGCACTGACAGCTGGGAAATACTGTAATTGGATCATAAGAAGGTCAGCCGTTTTTGAGAGTCTGGTTTTAGTTTGATTCTTCCTTGTTCTTCGGGGCGGAACCATTAGGACTCTCCACTAGAACGGAACATGGCTGTGACCTTCCAAACATACTCGAGTGAATCCCCAGCCTCTAGCGCAGTCCCTGCCTCAACCCGGACACCAGTTCCACATCAGACAGTGACAGGCGATGCTGAGAAACTCACCATATGGATGACAAATATTCCATTGCTGATTTTTTTTTTAAACGTTTAGCGTTTCAAGTAGCGTAAAAGTTTAGCCTACTGGAATCCCCTAATTACTAGAGTTAACGTGGAGAAACACTGACCGCTCTGTGAGGCTCTGAGCGCCTGGCTGTCATTCACCGTTCCTGGCATCTTGTCTCCTGCATCCCTCTCACTGGACTCCTCACTTACGGTAGAGTCAGCATCCGATGGAGAAACTCTATGGACACGAAACAAACACAAGCATTAGGAAGAAAAGGAAGGGAGGGGAGGAGAGGGTCACATTAATTTAGATGTAGAAGGCAGCCTTCCAGGCAAAATAGAAATGAGACCGTCCAAAAAATCATCTACACGGAACACACGGACAGCACACAGTCCCCTCTTGAAGACACTATTACATGGCTTTGATGGCTCATGGGGCTGCGTTTCAACAGATGCCAGGAAACTAAGTGCCAGACCGGAGGACGGTCCCTCAGCTCCCAGGGTCCAGAACTGGCAGTCTGAGCCCGGCCTAGGTTGTATCAGAAGGTCTGGGTCCAGGTCAACAGAGACTGCAGAATTCCTAGGAACCCAGGGTGGTCCTGAAGACACCTGCAAGAACCCCACAACTGTGGGAGAAGCCTACACTTACAACACAAAAGCAACAATCACTCCTGAGATTTGATTCTATGTATGAAGAGCAAGGATGGCAGAGAACCCAGGAGGCACCAGGCTAAAGAAAACCCTTAGCCAGTTAGCAGCCCTTCTCTATGTGTCCCCAAGGGATGCTAAAATACTACCTTAACCATGCAGACCATTGAAATGTTGTGACTAATGTTTGGGAGGAGACTACCAAGGGGGAGGGGAAAAAAACTTGGCAAAATTATATTAACATTTTTGACTATCTCTAATGATTTGATTTATTCTTAGCCTGCAAGATAATTAAGCAAATAACATCTCTCTACCTAATTCCTTTTCTTTTGTAGAGATCATGTTGTAACATCCATTAAATTCTTAAAACTAGGCCAGAACCCCGGGGGGCAGGTTTTCTGATAAGTCAGAAATTGTGACATTGTTTCAAGTGTTGGTATGATCACACATTCCCCCCCCCCAGCAGGAGATCAAGATTTGGAGTTCAAAGCTCAAAGGAAGGCTGATAATTAGAGGCCTCCATACCATACTATGCTGAGTTCTAAAGTCAACTGCATAAAACCGGATTCTGGTCTTTGACGGCGCTCCAGCCCTCCTCACGGGATCAGAGGGCGAAAGGGGGGCTTCAGGTGGTGTGCTAACAAGTAGTCCTCCGTGTGCTTTGGTTTGATAGAAGGAATGAAAATACACTGGGAATGGGGGCTGGGCAGGGAGGCGGGGCCGAACCCACGGACACAGCTAACGAGAGCGGTAACACAGATGGCCGGCGAAAAGACAGGCAAAGAAAGAGGACGTGATGAAAGTCACCTGCAGACAAAGCCGCCACGTCACAGCCAGCCTCTGGCACAATGTCAAGGGCAAAACCGGTATCGGCCGAGTGTGTGTTATGTGTCCTGCACGTTTTATCCGTGACTTCTGATACCACGGGCAGAAGGCGGAGAATGATCACCCCCGAATACACACACTCGAGCTGGTCAGCACCTCATCCGTCTCACGGGGGCCACCAGGCCAGGAGAGGCAGTGATTCATAACGCTCGACACTTGAGAAAAGCACCTGGCCCCCTGCGGCAGCCCTCGGAGGGGTCAGGAGCCCTCGGGGTCGCTGACCTGGGGCACGCTGGTGCCAGTCTCCTGGCGTTGCAGACCCAGGGAATACTCACCATCGGCTCTTCTGACACTGGAAACCAACAAACGGAAAATGGAAACACGCTCTGTGATAGAGAACAATACAGAAAACCCAATAAGAACCTTCCTCGGTGACGGACGCTCTTGGCAGGGATCTTCGCCTTGGGGCTGGGCACATCCCCATTTTCAGAGGGCGTGGTGTGATCCTTGACGGGTCCCGGCAGTGGCGCTGGCTCATGAATAATCAGTATGTCGTCTTTACTGTGCTGACCCAGATGCTGCTTGGCAAAATCAAAGCCCTTCACGCTAGGGATCTGCAACTAAAACACACACACACAAGCGACACAGTCGATCTGAAATCTGAGGACGGTAAAAGGGGATTGTTAGGGCTGGCAGGATCGTGAGTGCCAGCTCCTGGCCCGAGATCAGGCTGGCCATCCCACCATTCTAACTGAACAGGCACCTCTAAAATGTCAACTGTGCGCACAGGGCCACTTATACCTAGAGTTTGCAGAAAGGACACACCTGTGAAAGATGAAAGAAGATGATGGGCTCAAATATCCAGACCATAATACAAAAGACATCGCAAGACAATCCCTGGCCCGCCATCACAGTAGCATGATCGTGTGCTGTGCAGCGGGTTACATGGAGACAGTGGCACGGAAGAGAGAGTCTTTATCGGGAAATGGAGACTGAAGCCGGATTCGCAGGACAGGCAGAACTTGGAAAGGCAAAGGGGCACAGAGAGTGTTCTAGATGGTGTCAGGGACCAGAGAACACTTGAGCACTGGGAAGAGAGCACGTCAGCTGCCCTGGAAGAGTCAGAATGTGGGGAGAGAGAGAAGGCTGGCCAACACCGAATGCCAGTTTCTAGACTGGAAAACCACTACGTATTTCTAAAGAGGCATATTTCTAAACTCCGAGCTGACAGGACACAAAGGGTCCCATGCAAGAAATGACGAAAGCCTGAGCCCAAAATCCTGGCAATGAAAATGGGAAGGAATGAACAGTTCCACAGATGAGGCAGAAGGATCTGGAAGCCAAATATAGACACAAGAGGCAAAGGACTGAAAGCAGCCAGTGATAACCTGAATGACTTACAGGCAGGCAACCTGAACAGCAAGAGGCACATCCGTCATGAAAGAATGGAAGCCTGAGGGGATGAAAGGCCACGTTTCACTTTAGACGTGGCTTCGTTTGAGCTAGCAGGAAACACTCCAAAGGAGGCGGGCTTGGTGTCGCTGGGCACGGAGGACAATAGCGTGGGGGGAATTTCAGGCTGGAGACAGGACTTTGAGAGCATCTGTATAGAAGATGACATGTAGGGGACCTGAGATTTATTTTAAAGATGAAAACAGAGTCTGTGGATAAAATGCTGGGTAACATCTAATAGTTCGAGGCTCAAAGGAGGAAGACGCAAGGGGAAAAAATAGGTGACTTTCAAAGAAATAAAGGAATGTGTGAAGTTCAATCTAATAGAAAGCTAGGGAATAGAAAATTGCTAGAAAGGAGTGGACAAAAGAAGTGATGCAGGCACAAAGAGGAAGGAGAAGGAGGTCTTTGAAGAAGTTCAGCTCTCACACTGGTGGATGCAAAAGTCCTATCTTAGAAACATGGTGACAACACCAAACCCATAAATCAAGGCCCCATGAACCTGCCATGGCCTGTCCATGTCTCAGCTTCCAGGCCTGTGCTAACACAGGAAAAGTGCTCAAGAGTATACAGAAATGTGGGCAATGAAGGCGAGGCACCCTTTGTGGTGACACTAAAAGTGTCAGGGGATTGGGGGGGGGGGGTGTTACGTGTCATTAATTGGAACTTGCAAACTATAGGAAACTAAAGTTCATTTAAGTAACTGCCCCAACGGTGTCCTTGGCGGAAAGGCCACCTGCACACCAAAGCCCTTGGCGAGGCTGTAATCCACACCTTTAAGAGAGTCCATCAGTCAAAGACAAAAGCCAAACCGACCCAAGGTTTTAGACAATGTGCTTTGTGTAGAAGCAAAAGATTTTGTCATATTTGTCCTACATTTATGCCAAATGACTGACAACACCAAAGGCTTAGATCTGTGATCTCGAAGGTCTAAAAGGTGCTAAAAGCACTGAAAGTCTACAATCCGTGAGTAGAAAGAAAGTAGTCTGCAATAATGACTCACGCCAGCAGAGGGAGACAAAACTTACTACAAAGGTAGTTTACAAAGCTGTTGCTTGGAAACAAAAGGCAAGGACCCGGTGTGGCTCTGTTTTCTAAATTAATGATACGTGTGACCAGAGAAGGCTACTCCACCACAGACAGGGGCCATTCGTGAGTGGCACACAGCCCCTGGCTCAGGAGCACTGTTTTACAAATGTGGGCCCAAACCTGTCCCTTTATGGTTACCCTCTTCCCTCCAACCACTCAGGATAAGTTTATTTCTTCATCCGTAAGATTGTGATCCTCAACAGGGCTCCCCAAATCCCTGGGGGTATATGTCTTCCTAGGGGCTTGCAGCCATTTTAAGGCCATCAAATTCCAGGGGCACCTGGGTGGTTCAGCCAGTTAAAAGTCCGACTTTAGCTCAGGTCATGATCTCACGGTTCATGGGTTCAAGCCCCGCGTCAGGCTCTGTACCGACAGCTCAGAGCCTGGAGCCTACTTCAGATTCTGTGTCTCCCCGTCTCTCTGACCCTCCCCTGCTCACACTGTCTCTCTGTCTGTCTGTCTCTCTCACTCTAAAATAAATAAAAAGCATTTAAAAAAAAGAATTGAAGACCATCAAATTCCAGATGGACAATCTCTGGATATTTTCCCGAGAGTGTGCCTGTGGCCTGGGCATGACACTCGTTCCCCCTTTCCCACCTCCTGTCCTGAGTCCTTCTCTTGCTTTACAGAAGAGAGGCACACCTGTCACCCGCAAAGGGGCCTCTACCCCAGCCACACCTCATGGTAGCTCCATAAACAAGCTCCCTCTAAATGGAAGAATCACAATCAAGAGTCACTGAGTCAACACCTTCAACACCACTTAGTAACTCCTGGTAAAGGCGTCTTTCGTGTACTTCCCAGTAAGAAAGGAAATGCCTCCAACGACCAGGAAACAATCACTTTTGTGAGGTAGATGGTCTGCTTTAGAAAACCTGAAGGAGGAGCCACAGGCTGCCTCCTCCAAGAAAAGGTCCCAAAGTGAGTAAAGGAAAACCACGCACAGCACTGCGTCTGTGGTGCAGTCCGCGTACCCCAAGTTCGCCTGCCCCGAAGAACTGTCAGGATTCACGGAAGAAACAAGCACACGTGCATGTCAAAATGCTTCACGAACGTCACAGTGCCATACAGGTGTGACTGAAAACATCGCTGTTACTACTGGCTGATGAAGTGTCAAGCAATGAACAGAAATTGCTAAGTGTTCTCAGGCATCAAAGGCTATAAAGTCAGATACAAAATTTCATAATTCGGCAACAGGATAGGACAGAGTAGCCCCTCCATAAATATTTGATAACTAAACAAATTTTTAAAAGTCGGGTGGAGCTCCAAACTCACTGGGTCCTGTTGGGAAGCAAGGAACAGCCCTGCTGGCCAACTGCTGACCCACCGCCCTCTTCAAATACACCCATGAGCTCCTGCACTCCTCAGGCGGGTGAGTCACCACCTACGGCAACAGAGATCTGGCAACTAATCTGCTTCTGCACAAAACAAAAGCTATCTCAGAACGCACAGAAGGAAGAAATTAGAGGAAACCTTGCCCACTTATGGAATTAACTCCTTTTGTTTCAACCTTAGTTTCCAGAATGCTTTTCCTGGTTTTTCCATTTCTTTAAAAAAAAGTCTCGAGTGAAGTCTGGCTGTATTGTGTCTCCGGCTTCCCCATGCAGGAGAAGCTTCAATCCGTATTTTATAAAAGAAGAGACACAATTAATTAGGGCCTTCAGTATTTCTCTTAGGACCTGCTTTTTCTGCAGAAAGATGGCTCTCTTTTGTTCAGTCTCTCTTCAGTGTGTCACAGAGGGGACAGGCCCCATTGTCCGCGCCCCACTGGCACACGTCGCCGACGAGTCAGAGCGGGCTGGTAAAGCAGGTCAGCCGACGAGCAAGAGAGATGCCTGATGAATTTTAAAACACATGAGCCATAAATATAATACAATCAGTGGAGCAGGACGGAGTGCACCCCCAGCTCTGCAGTTAGCCCGAACCCCTGGGAAGGAGTTAAGATGACAACAGAGACCACGGAGCACACCCCAAACATGCCTGAATGAAAATCTGCGCCTCCCAGATGGCAGCACTGTCAGTGCACTTCTTATCTGGGGGATGTGATCTGTGACTAGTCCCCACGGTCGCCATGCTGCTCCCATTCAGGAGGCGAAGACAAGGCGACGTTACTGCCGTCTGTCTCTGCTGCAGCCCTGGGGCCTCTCGTCACCCTGTGGCCTCAGAGGCAGAACAGAACCCCATGATTCTCCCGCCCCCCAGGCCACGGCGAGTCGCAGCCAAGTGACAGCGGGGAACTGAACGCCCCACGCATCAGGTGCTACGGGGTCCTTGCAGAGAATCAGAGCAGCCTCAGGGGCGAGAAGAATTGGGCTGAGATGGAAGAAATGCCCACGGAGCCCCTCTCTTCCATCGACTGTCCGCACAGCCTTCCGAAGAGGCCATTCCAGGCCTGAGCATGTCCGAGCTGCTCTCCCTGCTGAAAATCCTGGCTCCCCACTGCCTCCAGCACCACTGCCAACCCCCGATCTGTCCTACAGCCCCTCCCAGGCTGGCTCTGGCCTACTGTCCCCTCAGTGTTTGCTGTGCCCTTTGCTTCGTCCTTCGTGACACAGAGACCATTCCCTCCGCCTGAGCCCACTTCACCTTGCTTCATCTCCTCGACCTCTGAGCTTCAGCCCCAGCAGCGCCCCTTCCCGGAGGGCAGAGGCAGCCCATGCCCGATGGGGTAGCCAGCCGCCCCTCCTCCCTGCTTCCACAGCAGCCTGGACAGACCTACGCTGCTGTGTGGCCGCATCTGGGTCACTTGTCCTTCTCTCTTACTAAAGGCCTCGAAGGCAGGGATTGCATGTCATCTGGGCGTGTGACCTGGCCTGGCCCCGCTTGGCTCAGAGCTGCTTGGTTTTTAGTGAACCGATAGGCAGTGACTGAAGCAGCCCCGTCTGGCTGCCGGCAGCGGCCACAGGTCAGGAACCGCGGTGCCACGCCAACAGAGCAGGGACTCTCCCACCAGAAGGAACACGCCTCCGTGGGATCAGCAGCATCTCGCCATTGCCATTCGCATCTTCAAACAGAACCTCATGGGGGAGGCGGGGCCAAGCTGCAGTTTTTCTGATACCAGTAAAAAAGCGATGGCTTTGGGCTACGGATTAAAGCGACTACACATAAAAAGAAAGATGTGGGTTAGGTTTTTTTAATTAATGGAAATTAAAAAAAACCGTGTCTCCACAAGTGTGACAGGATGGCCTCTCCCTCTTATCCCGTGTCAGAACGAATCTACTCCCACACAATCTGAAGAGGTTTCCTGCTCGTTACAAGGGGTAGTGGGTGTGGATTTTTGGTCAGCACGTTTATTGTTTCCAGATGTCTGCAGCTCTGAGATGTGCTCAAGGATCCGGGGGAGTAGCAGTGCAGCAGCATCGGGGGGCAGGGTGAGCACCAGGCGGAAAAAGAACCCTTGAAGTCACAGGGGAAGCGAGCATCCTTTCAAACCGCCCCAAGGGATGGGCTAGATGCCCCTCACCACTGCCACGAAAGTCCTAGAAGAAGCGGCGGGAGAGAAATTCAGTTCTAAACTAAACACAGATCATTCCTTTCCTATTATAAACACGTGACAAGACCTATATAGTGGGTTCCTGGGCCAGCAAAACAAAGACCATGCTTCTGAGCTGTCACGGGGCGGTGGCCCCCTTTCCAGCGTCAGAAGACACGACTCCCTCGGGGCTCCTCCACGCAGACCTTCCTACAAACAGGCTGGGAAGGGCAACTCCAAGGGCCGGAGGTTCTGTTGGAAACTCTCTCCACGTGATTTATAGCAACGTTGGGGGCACGAAAACATGTCAGAAGTAAAAGCAGGAGAAGGAGAAAGCTCGAGGAATGTCCTGTTTTGAACTCAAGCGACGCTGTCCTCTGACAGTTGAATGAAGGAACAGATGATGGATGGGCCTTCACGGGGAGGGTGTACGGGAGGCAACACGGACGTCAGAGCCCTGAACCCACAACCAGCCACCCTGCGTAAATCTCTCTGTAACAATGCCCTTTCACCAGAACAAAAACATTTCCAAACTCACTGCTGATCTTAGTACAATGAACTCATGCCATGAATGGTTTAGCACATCAAGACTTTTTCCATGTCACTGCCTCGCCTCACAACAGAACAACCTTAGCACACGACGTAAATAATAAATGAAGACAGGTGATAAATATAACCCGAGTCTCAAAGGCCTTCAGTACATTTGATAATCATAAGCTTGTAACAGTCACGACTTTGCATTTTTTTAGTTAATTCATAAGAAAAAATACCTATTTTTTCTTTCAGCAGGTATGGGTTTGTCACGGGCCGGATTTCTTACACCCAGACAGACACATTTAAAAGGTCAACAGGCAAACCTTTATTTCTTCTTGTTCTGCCTCTTGCTTGCTTTTTTTAATCAAACTTCTAGAGTCAAATGAGTCCTCTTCATGTGAGACCCACAGAGGGTGGACACTTGTAAGCACATGAGAAGGACTAGCATTTTCCATTTCCTTGGTAATGGCTAATGGACACCCTGTGCTGGGTGTGTGCAGCTACTGACTGCTTCTTGGGTACTTGGCATGTTTTTGCTCATAAAAGATCAACCAAAACTAGTGACTTACTTACTAAGAGTCAATGTCTTTGCTCTGAAACTGGTATGAGACAAATATTGCAGAAACCATTCAAACATAAACTTGAGAACTGCTATTATTATAAAAACTAAATTGAATGCTTTGGAATGACATGAAAAAGATGTGTAAAAAAAACACTATTATCAAATTAAGTGTAGGCGAGTTAACTCCAAAAGATGGCAGGCTTGGGGTGGGTATTGCAAAAAAAAAAAAAAAAAAAAAATCTAGAGAATTTGGCACTCAGGTTGCTTGCTCTTCTCTAAAGAACCCCAACCTGGAAACAGCAGTCACTGCATTAGAGGTGTTGTTTCTTATAAGAAAACCCACACAGAATCTTCTCAGTAAACCAACAATCCAAAAAATAAAATATAAAAGAAAAAAAGACTCAGAATACATCAAAAGACTTTCAGGTAGGGACCCACTTGTATATTTAAAATGTTTAAGGCGTGTAGTATCATTTTTTAATGATTATGTGATCTTTTTTTTTTAATGTTTTATTTTATTTGTGATACAGAAAGAGACAGAGCATGAGAGGGGGAGGGGCAGAGAGAGAGGGAGACACAGAATCCGAAATAGGCTCCAGGCTCTGAGCTAGCTGTCTGCACAGAGCCTGACGCGGGGCTCGACCCCACGAACGTGAGATCTGACCTGAGCCGAAGTCGGAGGCTTAACCGACTGAGCCACCCAGGCGCCCCTGATTATGTGATCTTGATCAAGGTGGATAGTGGACTTCCAATGTGGTGGATGGAAATAAAGGGACTGTCCAGTAGAGCCGTGTGTGGACAAAATAGACATACAGGTCTGAGAAAACCTCCCTTGGCTCCTGTTCTCTGAGTGCATCCAGGGTTACTGGATAAAATAGGTCAGAACTCATACAAAAATGGACGTGATCTTCAAACTAATCATCTCATAAATAAAATCGCAGTAGACCTGGGAGCTTGTAACATTCCTAAGCCTTGATACAACTTCATCTGCTTGGCACATATTTAATACTAAGAAGAATCGGGGGTCCAGGAAGCAAATACAAGGCAAAGAAGGCAAAAAATGTCCCTCCTGGCTCCCTCTCCTGCCTTTCAGTATCAAGAGCCTGAACTCAGCCTATCCCAACCCGTAAGGTGGTCTACGTGACCGCTGGGCAGTTACGCCCCTTACCTTCTGACGCTGCTGGATGCTGGCCACCGTGTCCGGCTGGAAGTCCAACTTGTCCGTGCGGCACAGTTTCCAGTAGAGGATGACGACGATCACCATCACCACGAGCACTGGAATGACCACACCGACGATGACCCAGAGGTTACTGCTCTGGGACTCGGGGGACGGCCTCTTCACTCTGTCCAAGGCTGCAGACAAAGAAGACAGGTCATTCACTAATTCTTCTGCATTCGTTTACTGGACAGCCCTTCTGGGTAGGGAACAGGCCTTCTTCTACAAGGAGCTTGGAAAGTCCTTCTCGTTTCAGGTCGAGACAAGTAGTTGGAGGCTGTGACCTCTGGATGGCTAGAAACATGAGTCAGTAAACAAACACAACATGGACTGTTACGTCCTCAATGCATTAGGGACTACGCTGGCACAGGTGACGTGTCTAACGGAACACGGCTCATCCGGGGGCAGAGCTAGGTTAACTCCGGGTCTCCTGACTTCCAGTACATTCTACTAGCTCCACCGTATTCTCGCTGCAGGAATGCTTCCATACTAAAACTCTGAAATCCCTACAAGTAATCTATGAGCACCGCCTTCATTTCCTCACCTCTCTCTAAACCCCTAAAAAACAAGATTTGAGGTACCAGATATCAATTTTTATATTACATGAGATCCCACTTACTCCAAATCTGCCCCTCCCCATCCTCCTGAGCGCCCCCACCACTGCCACAGCCCCCATCTTACGTGACCCTGGAGGAGTATGCTTCACCGCTCTGCCTTATTTCCTCCACCAGCTCCTTTCCCGAACCTCGCCTCCTGATCGGGGCCCTTGGCTGCTTCATTCTGCTTCCATCCTCTCAAAGGACTCAGCTCCCCTTTAAGTTCCGGTCACAATCACCAGACGTCCCCAAACCCAAATGTCCCCCGCTGCCCTCTGCCCAACCTTCTCATCCGTTGTGATCACTTCATAAAAACCTCTCCATGACAGTACCAGTTTCCTCCCTTTCAAAGTTATTTTACTCTGGTTACCTTGATCTTGCAAACAGTACCTTACTATATTTTAAAATGCATTTTAGTACATAAATATGTCATCTTGATATACGGCACTACTCCACTCATTAATATGGTCATGACTCTAGGTCTTGTCACTTCAAATACATTTCAGTCTCCACGGGCAGGGGCTAAGTTTTATGCTCTTTTCATATCCTGTAACAGCTAACATGTGCTATGGGATCAAAATGTTTCTGCCCAAAGATGTAACAACCAGAACACTCCCGGGGCCGCCTTAAGTGTGGGTTTGGGCCCTGAGAGAGTGACAGGGAAGGGAGCGAGCCCTCTGCAGCACATGCGCTGTGCGGAAAGCACAAACAAGAGAGCACAGACTATGCGGGAAATGAAAAAGAGGACAAGGTGTTAATCCTATTTTTAAATTTGGCCTGAATACAGTCTATACATGTGGCTCATTTTGCATGAAAACAACTGACCACATGGAAGGTGACAGAATCAAACGGAGGAGCTGGGGCGAATGGATCCTCTTCTTAGCTGTCACCTAGGAACACCCTGGGGGAGGCGCGGCTTCATCAAATGAGACCCTGATACCAGGGTCTGCGGCTGCCTTGGGGCTCAGCCTACTGGCTGAGGCTTCCAATCCCAGGATCCTTACCCTGTGGATTTTAGCAAGAAACTGAGGAAAGGGAGGTGCAAAGAGCAAATGGAAGTAGCAGGAAAGGTGCCCGTAACCTATTGCAATTAATCTTTTGTCAAAGGTGAAGTGCTTGGCTGGAAGGCTGTGCGCACAGAGCGCGCTTGGGATTCTCTCTGCCTCTGCCTCTCTCGGTCTCTCTCTCAGGATGGATAAATACACTTAAAGATTTTTTTCATAAAATGAAATGAAATGAAATGAAATAAAATAAAATAATATAAAATAAAATAAAAATGTTCTAGATGAAGAAATGAAAGAGCTTTGCTAATTTTCTCCTCACTGCTCTGAAACAGAACACACGCATGTGCAACCATCTCTGAAATACACAAGCACAAACCACCATCAGCTATTTGCTTAAACTCCCCCCATGATCATCTGTGAAGTGTGCCCGGTGTCCTCATCCTGCTTAGTTTCCAGGGACAAGTACGGAGTTCACAAAGAATCTTCCATGATCAAGGATAACTCTGAAGCTGTCATTTTTCCAAAGTGTCTTTGCCTCCTCTGTGTTCTCCAGAAAGACCCTTTCAATATTCTCTAATGCTCAATTACTTCTGAACACTTACTTATCCCCTTACTCTGGGGAGCAAATATCACCAAGCTCCTACAAGGATTGCTCTCTGGCTCATAATGCAAAAACAGCCACATTAAAATAGCAGCCTGATTCATAAGGGAACATTTAGAGAAATACACTCTTCCACGCCCTTCCTTCTCCTTCATTTTAAATGGCCAAAATCTGGGAGGTGAAAAATAAGGCACTGAGAGCAATCACTGCCAGGGGGCAGGAGCCGAGGATCTTCCAACAATAATACAGAAATATCAAAATACCTCTTTCTAAATTGTGCAGTTCTGTGAGGACGGGGAGGGAGAGAAACAGCACTGAAAAGGATAAGGATCAAGGACTTCTTTGTATTAAAAAACTCAGAAGGAAGCCAATAAATGCAGAGGGCACCTCCCAGCTTCCTGTGTGACTAACTGTCCCCACCAACGTTCTAAATACGACAGACAAGATTTTGGAATAAGTACAGAGAAAGCAAGTTATTTTACAGGAGACAAAATTTTTAAAAGAGAAATAGTACAGGAATAGGGGAAAAAAATATTACAGTGAACTTAAGCTGGGAAAACCCACTCTAACACTGGGGATACAAAATGCCAGGTAAGAAAAACAGCAGTGAAGGCTGAATCAACAGAAGAAAGAAAGAAGGACTTGTCAAGTGAATTTTAACAACTGACATCTTATACGAGTGTCCCGTAATAAGTAATAAAAGTTTAAGACAGAAATCTACTCTGTCTCCAGAAGAATGCTTGAAATTGAGATTTTACTGTCAGAAAAAAAGACTGGCTTTTGACACGGAACAGCAGTGACACTACACAGGGGCTCTGCCTCGCGCACTTACGTTGGGCAACAGCACCTTGAATTCGGTAACCCAAGATAATGGCTGCTCTCTGGATATCTATCTTGTTAATCAGATCTGAAGACTTGACTGCACTGAGTCTTTCCCCGTCTTGATCCTCCACGAAGTAGATGAGCTGCACGGGATTGTCCTCTCCCTCTAGCCGGGACACATTTACCATCTGAAAGATAACAGAAACCATTAGCATTGCCGAAGCTCGAGTTTCCAGATGCCGTTTCTCAGGGCACTCAATCTTGACTGTGTTATTCAGGATTCATTCCAATCCCCACATTCATTACACCATTCTGGATCCCAGAATCCCCATGATGCTCTCCTGATGGGAAGATGGACAGTTAAAATGAAAGTTACTCTGCATGGAGTAACAAATGTGCTTCGTCTTACTCAAAGTCCTCTCTGAGACATGGGGCAAGTTGGAGACAGAGAACACAACTTGCCAAGTCTGGGCAGTCAAGAATTGCTACCAACCAGCTCCAGTATATCCTAGGAGGTCCCTAATGTCCTCCCTAGACGAACTGTAATAGTTAGGTATATCCCTGCTTCTCAGAAACTATTACTGGTTCTATCCAATCTCATCCTTTTTTTTTTTAATGTTTTTTATTTACTTTTGAGAGACAGAGAGAGACAGCACGAGCAGGGGAGGGTCAAAGAGAGGGAGGGAGACACAGAATCTGAAGCAGGCTCCAGGCTCTGAGCTAGCTGTCAGCACAGAGCCCGACGTGGGGCTCAAACCCATGAACCGTGAGATCATGACCTGAGCCGAAGCCAGACGCCTAACCGACTGAGCCACCCAGGCGCCCCTATCCAATCTCATCTTGAGTCTTATCAGCATTTTCTCTTTTTTTAGTGCAAGGTTTCTCAGTCTTGGCACTGTTGCCATTTTGGTTCAATGGAGGGCGATCCCAAGTACTGCAGGATATTCAACAGCATCACTGTCCTCCACTCACTAGATGCCAGTACCAACAACCATCCCCTCCCACACTAGCTGTGAGAAACAAAAATGTCACCAGACATTGCCAAATGTACCCTACTGGGCAGAGGGCAGGGGCTGCAAAATCACCCCCACTGGAGAATCACTCCTCTCAGGATCATAAATCTCATAAATTCTTTAACATCCCACTCTCAATGATAGATGGATCATCCAGACAGAGAATCACTAAGGAAAAGAGCAGATCTGAGCAACACAACAGACTAAAGGAACCTAACAGACATTTACAGAACATTCCATCCAGTATCAACAGAACTGAATACACATTCTACTCAAGCACACATGGAACATATTCTAGAATAAACCATATGCTGGGCCACGAAACAAGTCTCAACAAATTCAAGAAATTATATCAAGTATCTATTCTGACCACAATGGTATGAAACTAGTCAATAATAGGAGAAAAGCTGGAAATTTCACAAATAACAGGGAAATTCAACAGCACATTCCTGAAAACACCAATAGACCAAAGAAAAAATCAAAAGGGAAACCTAAAAAATATATTGAGACAAATGAAAGAAACACAACATACCAAAACTTATGGGATATAGCAAAAGCAGATTAAGAGGAAAGTTTATAGCTATAAATGCATACAAGAAAGATCTCAAATAAAATAATTAACTTTACACCTCAAGGAACTAGGAAAAAGAAGGGAAGGAAAGGGAAAGGGAAAGAAAAGATAAACAGACCGACTTAAGCCTAAAGTTAGTAGAAGGGAAGCCCAAAGTTTAGAACAGAAATAAATAAATTAGGGAATAGGAAAAATTAACAAAACTAAGAGTGAGCTCTAAAAAGATAAAACTGACAAATCTTCAGCTAGACTAACAAAGAAAAAAGAGGACTCAAATGAAAGTTATAAATAAAAGAGGCATTGCAACAGATAACAGAAATACGAAGGATCATAAGAGAATAACACGAATAATTATATACCAACAAATTGGATAATCTACAAGCAATGAATAAATACACATGAGCTACTGAGACGGAATCACAAAGAAATAGAAAATGTGAAAAGACCAAGGACTGAGAAGATCAACTCAGTAATCAAATACTTCCCAACAAAAAAAGCCCAGGACCAGATGGTTTCACTGACGAATTCTACCAAACAGTTGAAGTATTAATGCTAATCTTTCTCAAAATTTTCCAAAACAATAAGGAGAACATTCCCAAACTCATTTTATGAGACTAATATTACCCTGATACCAAACTCCAATAACGCTACTACAAAAAAAAGAAAGAAAGAAAAGAAAACTAAAGGCCACTGTCTCTGATGAATTAGGTGCAAAAATTCTCAACAAAATTTACTTCTAGCAAACCAAACGCAATAGCACATTAAAAAGATCATGCGCGGGGGCGCCTGGGTGGCTCAGTCAGTTCACAGACCAACTTTGCCTCAGGTCATTATCTTATGTTTTTTGAGTTCAAGCCCCACATCAGGCTCTGTGCTGACAGCTTGGAGCCTAGAGCCTGCTTCAGATTCTGTGTCTCCCTCTCTCTCTCTGCTCCTTTCATGCTTGCTCTCTCTCTCTCTCTCTCTCTCTCTCTCTCTCAGAAGTAAATAAACATTTAAAAAAAAAAAAAAGATCATGCATCATGATCAAGTGGGATTCATCCTTGAGACACAAGGATGGCTCAACATATGCAAATCAGTAAGTGTCACATATCACGTAAATAAATGAAAGATAAAAATCATATGATCATCTCAAAAGATATAGGTAAAGTATTTGACAAAATTCAATATCCATTAATGATAAGAACTCTCAACAAATTAAGTATAGAAGGAACATACCTCCACATAGTACAGGTCATATATGGCAAACCCACAGCTACCAGACTCAGTGGTAGAAGGTTGAAAGTTTTTTGTATAAGATCAGAAATAACAGTGCCTACCCTCACTACTCCTATTCAACACGGTACTGAAAGTCCTAGCCAGTGCAAACAGGCAAGAAAAGGAAATAAAAGCATCCAAATCAGCAAGTAAGAAGTAAAATCTACCACTAATTACAGATGACATGATATTATATATAGAAAACCCTAAAGACTCCACACAAAAAAAACTTAAAATAAATGAACTCAGTAAAGTTATAGGATACAAATTAATACATTCAAATTTGTTGTTTTTATACACTAACAATAAAGTATATGAAAAAGGAATAAATAAAACAATCCCATTCACACCAGCATCAAAAATAATAAAATACTTAGGAATAAACCAAACCAAGGATTTAGAAGATCTATACACTGAGGGGCACCTGGGTGGCTCAGTCAATTAAGCACCCAACTTTGGCTCCGATCATGATCTCATGGTTCACGAGTTCGAGCAGTGCATTAGGCTCTCCTGCTGCCAGCACAGAGCTTGCTTTGGATCCTCTGCCCCCCTCTCTATGCCCCTCCCCTACTTGTTTTCTCTTAAAAATAAAATAAAAATTAAAAAAAAAAGATCTGTACACTGAAAATTTAAGATGCTGATCAAAGAAACTAAAGACACAAACAAATGGAAAGATAGCCTGTGTTCATGGATTGGAATAATTAATATTGTTAAAATGTCCATACTATCTAAAATCATGTATATAGATGCCATCTATAGCCATCAAAATTCCAGTGGCATTTAGAAATATAAAGAACAATCCTAAAATTCATATGGAACCACAGAGGGCTCTGGTGATAAAGGAGCCAAGAATACTCAATGGGGAATAGATGGTCTTTTCAATAAATGGTGTTGGAAAACTATATATTCACATCCAGAAGAATGAAAGTGGGTCCCTATCTTATACCACTCACAAAAATTAAATCCAATGGAAAGATTTAAATGTAAGACCTGAAACCATAAAAGTCCTAGAATACAACATAAGGGTAAGGCTCCTTGACACTGGTCTTGGCAATGATTTGATATATAACATTCAAAGCACAAGTGACAAAGCTACAAAGCAAAAATAAACAAGTAGGCTATATCAAACCCAAAAGCTTCTGAACAGCAAAAGAAAAAGATTCAACAAAATGAAGAGGTAACCTACAGAATGGGAGAAATTATACACAAATCATATTTCATAAGTGATTAATATCCAAATATATAAGGAACTCATATAATTCAGTAGCAAAAGCAAAACAGAAAACAAAAAACAAAAGCCTCTCTGATTTGAAAATAGGCATAAGATCTGAATAAATGTTTTTCCAAAACAGATATACAAATGGCCAACAGTTATATGAAAACATCACTAATTATCAGAGAAATGCAAATCAAAACCACAAATATCACCTCACAGCTGCTAGAATGGCTATTATCAAAACGACAGTAGATGAGTGCTAATAAGAAAGCAGAGGAAAGGGGCCCCTATGCATGGCTGGTGGGAATGTGCAGCATTGTGAAGAACAGTATGGAGGTTCCTCAAAGAATTTAAAATGGGACTCCCATGTGATCCAGGCTCTCTGGGTACAGAGCCAAAGGAAATGAAATCCACAGTCTTGAAAAGATATCTGAACCCTCCTGTTCACTGCAGCATTATTTTTTTTTAATTTTTAACATTTTTTTTTATTTTTGAGAGACAGAGAGAGACAGATCATGAGCAGGGGAAGGGCAGAGGGAGAGACGGACAAACAGACTCGGAAGCAGGCTCCAGGCTCCGAGCTGCCAGCACAGAGCCCGACGTGGGCTTGAACCCATGAACTGTGAGATCATGACCTGAGCTGAAGTCGGACACTCAGCCGACTGAGCCACCCAGGGGCCCCACTGCAGCATTGTTTACAATGGCCATGATATGGAAGAGACCTAAGTGTCTGTCTCTGGATGAATGGATAAAGAAGATGTGATATGATTCATTCTCTCTCTCTCTTTCTCTCTCTCTCTCTCTCTCTCTCTCACACACACACACACACACACACACACACACACACACACACACACACAGAATATTATTCAGTTATAAGAAAGAAGGAAGTCCTCCCATTTGCAACAACATGGATGGACCTCAAGGGCATTATGCAAAGCAAAATAAGTCAGACAGAGAAAGACAAATGCTGTATGATCTCACTTACACGTGGAATCTAAAAAACCCAAAGTCATAGAATAGACAGTAGGTGGTAGATAGGGGCAGGGGGTGGGGGAAATGGTGGACAAAGGGTACAAAGTTTCAGCTATAAGAGGAATAAGCTTCAGGGTCCACTGCACAGCACAGTGACCATAGTTAACAACACTGTATTATATACCTGAAAGTTGCTCAGAGTGTAGGTCTTCAAAATTCTCAACACATACACGAGAGGGAACTATATGAGTTATGAACGTGTTAACTAATCTACTGTGGGAATCACTCTGCAGTAAATACACATATCAAATCATCACACTGTACACTTTAAACCTCATACAGTGTCATAAATAGAGTATCTCTCAATCAAGCTAGAAAGCTGTGCACTGAATTCACAATCTCCTAGGTCAAATAGTACTTTGACTTGTCCCAAAATTGATCTCTCTCAGGTGTTACAGGTAGTCCTTTCACATTAGGACTTCATAATCTGTGTACCTCCTATACCAGTGTTATATAAATATACCTTTCTATTTTGTTGCTGTTTCTCTTAATAATATGCAACAAGTCTGCCTCTTCAGACTCCAGCAAACCAGCAGGACTGATATTCTGGGGAAATCTCAACAAGGAGGACACGCTCTCTACTTTGTACAGGCAACTTGAACGTGTGGTATCTACACCTGTCACTGGCAATGTAGTTGCTGCTACTTTGCCAGCCACGTGTACTGAACTGTAATACTGCCCCGCGTTCTGGACACGGCTGTCGGGCTCCTCCTTCACCCCTCGAAGCTCCTGGTAAATCAACAGTTTCATGATTTCACTATGAATGCCTTCTTTCAGATTATTTATAAAGCTGCTTAACAACGCAGGTCCAAACTCTCATCCCTGAAGAATCTGTTCTTTATACCTCTCCATCCTGAGAAGGGCTCATCTATCCTGCCCTTCGTTTGCTGTGTCTAGACGAATTCCCTGACCACTTCTATTCCCTAACCACATACTCCTTCCCAAACTGGGTTGCAGTGATTCTTTCTTACTAGCCTTTAGAAGACTATCAAAGGGTGACTGAAAAGTAAGGAGATTAGATCTACCTGTGTGCCTGTTTATTACATTGGAAAGTTCTGATGCATTTCGGAATGGTTTTTTCTTGTAGAAGCCAGGTACCTGTATACTTGGGTATATAATTAAAGCCTCTATGGGGCGCCTGTGTGGCTCAGTGGGTTGACAGGCTGATTTTTGCTCAGGTCATGATCTCGCATTCCGTGAGTTCGAGCCCCATGTGGGGCTCTGTGCTGACAGCTCAGTGGAACATGCTTTGGATTCTGTGTCTCCCTCGCTCTGCTCTTCCCCTGCTCGTACTCTCTCTTTCTCAAAAATAAATAAGCCTTTTAAAAAATAAAAATAAAAAATAAAGATTCTACAAACCTGTCCAATCTGAAAGCAACCATCAGTAAAATCTAATTCTAGCACTTTCGAGATAACTTAGCAGACCCATATCTGGACTCCATACCACCAAAGTACCATGGAGTCAGCATTTAGGGCCACATTTTCAGTTTCATTTTTTAAATTATTTTCTGATTCAAATCACGTTTATATTACAAATTATATGCTCACTGCCTAAATTTTGAAAAACACACAAAGCGTGTAAAGAATAAAATGAAAATCACCTGAAATGCAATCAACCAAAGAAAATCACTGCCGACATTCTGGCAAATTGCCATTATTATTTTTCCATAATAATATTGGTTTTATATTAATATTTGGATGACAGTACATACATTCTTTGGTAGTCTCTCTTCACTTGGGCATTTCTCTCTATCACTCAGTCATGTTTAAAAAATGACAATGGCTACGTAACTTTCCAACATAAAAAGATTCACTATAATTTATTTCCTCGTTCTCCAGAGGCAGGACATTCAGGTTATTTGAACACTTTCACTTTGGCAGATATTTTGCTGGAGAGTCCATGCACTGCTGTACATGAATCCTCATCCACACAGCTTCACACTGGGTCACTCTTAGGGGAAGAGATGTAGGGCAGGTCTCTACGTAATCCGTCAGGGGGCATCACGGCCCGGGGTGGCTTGGCTGACTCCCGCAAATCTCACATTCCTACCTTAGGGAACTTGCACAACAAAGTAGCACCTCACTACGCATCTTTGTGGTGCTCTTGGTGAGTAAGTTTAGGAATTCCCTGAGCTTGCACCCATGGGTTAACAAAACATATGGGAATAGGAAGCCTCAGGATCCAAAGCATCCAAGATGAGGCAAACAAGATTAGGTATTCAGGCCAGACATGGCCCCCAATTCAGTGCAATACCAGAAAGCTGTTTTCATAGGAAGGAAGGACCAAAACCGGTAAACAGGAAAACACAGTTATAGACCACAGTAGAGCTAAAGAAAGGTGCCTTGTTGACCCTGAGGTAGCATGCTTGGTCCGTTTTGTCCCCTAGGCTAGCTAAGATAAACAGACAGTGGCCTCATGCCTGCAGTAAACAATCATCTGCCCAGCACCAGGATTTTGTTTTGTATTGACCCAAAGCCCTAACACCGTCTATCTTTGAACCCCCTTCCCCCCACACCCCTGAGTTAATGTTCTCCGTTTCACTGTCTCTTTGTGCACACCCATCACACTTGTAAGCCTTCTGATCCTAATAAAAACGGAGCAAGGACCCTTACTCAGGGCTCTTGTCTCCTCCCGGACATTAGCCTCTCTTGCATTCTAATCCTGCGACTACTCTCTTGCTGGACAAGAAAGAATTCCAGACCCAGAGTCTACGACAATGCTCTACAACTGTTTTATGTACATAAATTAACCTCGATCAAGACCCTGAGCTCTATGAAGCTAGGGCTGCTAAATAAGGCAAGGCTTTTACATGTTTTTTCTTTGTTTTCTGCTTATTTAATGTCACTTTCAAAATTTTTTTTATTACTTCTAAAAATGTCACGGGGTGCCTGGGTGGCTCAGTCGTTGAGCATCTGACTGCGGCTCAGGTCACGATCTCACGGTTCGTGGGTTCGAACCCCACTTCGGGCTCTGTGCTGAGAGCTCAGTGCCTGGGGTCTGTCTTTGAATTCTGTGTCTCCCTCTCTCTCTGACCCTCCCTGCTCACATTGTCTCTCTCTCTCTCTCTCTCTCTCAAAAATAAATAAAACATTTTTAAAAATTTTGTTTTTAATGTCTACATTCTACTACACCTGGCAGGGGTGCTACTCTGGGGAAGGGAATCAAGAACAGTGCTTATGGGGAAACCTTGCTAGGAGGGTCACAAGACAATGATGCCAGCTCAGGGCAACTCCCCACCCCCAACCAGGTCCCGCTGTGCACCTTCCTCTCTGATGCCTCCAAACCACCCACCTCTCTGCCCCTGCACTTCCAGGTCTCACCCTGCTTCCCTCTCTGCAAATACTGTGGCTCTAAACATCCCAGTCTGCTGGCTCTGTAAGTCAGCAGTCGATAAAGGAAACAAAAAATCCAAAAATAACGTAATTCACACTGAGAATAAATTACAGCCCGAATCTCTGACTCTCTGTGAGCATGTGCATTTCTTAACGGGTCATTTCCGGTTCTGTCACTTATAACCTTTATGCTAGTTTACAAATTGAGATGTATGGTGACAGACGGCGGGTAACTAGACTTATTGTGGTGGTCACGTTGGAGCGTGTGCAAATATCAAATCATTATCTTGCACACCTGAAACTAATATCATGGTATCTATCAATGTTACTTCAATTAAAAAAAAAAAAAAGTGAAGACCACTGGGTAATATGAAACCACCATGGCTGACAGGAGCCGGGAAGGATGAAGTGTTAGAAGAGGGGGCACAAAAGTCTCCTCTCTCGGATCGCTAAGGTCTCGTCCAGCTGGATGATTTATAGCTAGGGTGCTATTAATAATAACTGCATAAAATGGACATTTTTGGTAATTAAAAAACTCGTCTGAAAACTAAGTTCACCTAATGGCAGGGCAACCCAGTGACACAATTCCTTTGCTGTGCTCCCCACGGGGTCTGTGTCTAGACTCTAGTTGAACTGAAATGCTACCACGTTCCGCCGCTACCCGATATAGCCACCAGTCTAAATTAGAATTTTCTCACGGCACTTTCCATTTGCATGAAAATGCAGCGTGTTTTTAGACAGCTCCCTCTCCCGCCTCCCCCCTTCCCCTGGCCTTCTCAGAGTACCTGCACCACGCTGTCCCCGGCGGCGACGGTGGCCCTTCTCCACATCCGCCTCCGGGTGGACACCTCGCTGAGCAGCTGGGCCAGTCTGCGTTCCATCTCAGCCTGAAACACTTCACTCTGGAGCTGCTTCTCAACGACGCCCAGGAGAACTACACAGAACACACGCAGGCCCCCAGACAGGTCAGCCGCGGAGGACAAACGGGTGCGTGCGCAGCAGAAGTTAACGGAGGACTGTTCCAGAACAGTCCCTAGAGAGGAGACACCAGGCGGAGAAGCAGTGACCGTGAACAGGGCCGTGGGGAGCCAGGAAGTGCTGCTCGGAGGTCTTGGTTACAGTTCCAAGCTCCAAGTGCCCCACAGACTGGCGGCCACGAGTGCCAGGGACTCAGGAGTGTAAGAGCTTTGGAGCTAAGAACTCCCAAGCAAGATCAAACACGTTATCTGCACTTACTTCGAAACTTCTGGAAATGGTCTGAGTTCACATGTTATCTTGCCTCAAGACTTAGCCTGTAAACTGACCTGAGATGAGGGTGCCTGTCTTAAACCATCTGCCGTAAACAAGATTATCAAACAGATAACGGGCTTGTCAGAGTAGTATAGGAGAAAAACGCTTGTGCTTTCCAGCCGAAACTGGTGCAAATCTGCTCTGAGACAGGACCACAGACAAGTCCCTTGGTGCTATGAGAATTATCTGGAGGGGCGCCGGGTGGCTCAGTCAGTTAAAGGTCTGACTTTGGCTCAGGGCGTGATCTCACTCACAGTTTGTGGGTTTCAGCCCTGCATCAGGCTCTGTGCCAACGGCTCAGAGCCTGAAACCTGCTTCGGAGTCTGTGTCTCTCTTTCTGTCTGCCCCTCCCCTGCTTGCTCTCTGTCTCTCTAAACAAATAATAAAAAGAAAAGTATCTGGAAAACGGCGCCACTGTACTATCAAAGAGGTGGAGCCTTTACATGGGCTGTTGCATGTGACGTGAGGCGGACCTGCAGGTACTGAGAACCCTAAACGGTGACCATGACCACAGCGCACGCTTCTTCCCCGCCACCAGTTACTTGCTGTGCCAGCTGCGTGCACAGCAAGGGTGTAACTGTTTGATTACCCAGTTAGAAAGCCTTTATCTGCAATGCCACAAGCTATAAATACCTGACCCAGGCCCACACGACTTTAAAAAAAGTTTCTTAAAAACAAAACAAAACAAAAAAAAACCTTCTTACTTGCTCACCAAGCTACCTTATTCATCCTCATAAAACCAAACAAATAAGGCTTTTTAGAAAAAAAGAGATCCTTGCTTTGGAACCTCATCCTGTTCTGGATCAGAAGACGGTAGATTCTGGTTGGACCTTCCCCTGGACCTGACGTATGAATTTTAAAGAAAGCCAGTCCTTTATGTGCCATAACTCAGTGGGAAGCCTTCCCACAGCTGAATCCGAATTCCTTTCTCATTCATTCTTTGCCAGGAATCAAGGTACATTATGCCCTGAATTCAGGACGCAGAAACAAGAAAGGCGGCGTCGCACTCCACACGCCCCCTTTTTATTCTTACAGTTTCCAAAACATTATGTAAGTTAGACATACCTGTTCTCACCCAAGAGGACTTCAACAGCTGGGATAAGTTGAGCTGTGGGTACTGGAAGGCTAGAAAAAGGGAAAGAAGGAGGGAAATCTGTAAAAAGCAGGTTTGCAACCGACAGAAAGGTGAGTCTAGGGAGAGCCCGGTACGTCAAGCACACTGCCTTTCCTATACGGCCGAGCACAAGATATGGAAGAACAAAATGCCAGACTGGTGTGAAGGCACAGACATATGCAATTTCTGAGCACAAGAGTCTCCAGGAGAAAGACGGAGAGAAGGAAATAGAAGGTTTCTTTGAGTGACGCTGTGGACACTGCTTTACAGAGAGAGCCCGCCCACAAGGTCCCCTTGAAATCTCACTGTTCAGGAGCAATGGTTTTTCACACTGTGTTCCCCAGGGCCCTAGGCTTTCCCAGCAATGACTCAGGGTAAAGTGACCCAAGTCCTGGCTTGCCTGGGACAGCCCCAGGGCACCCCGGCTGTCCAGCACACATGATTCTATCCCGCCCTGCATGGCGCAGAACTGAAAGGTGTTCTTTGTAAAGAACAACTCTACCCCAGCCTGCTCTCGCCTTTGACAAGTTACTCTTTCTGATTTAATTAACGGCATACTAAAACACATAAAAGTCATTAGACCATTTGTTCCATTTTGAAAAAGAATTTGATGTGTTCTTTTGCCTGACTTCAACTCTGGAATCTGCTGTTTTCTGCAGTAAAAAACGTTTCCCCCCCTCCACTCCATGTGCACCGTGAATCTAATTGCTTCAGCCAGGAAGAAAGGTTTTGTTTGCTTTTATTTTTTTTTTTCAGTTTTACATGTACAAGCAGTAAAATGTACTCCTTTTTAGGATACAGATTTATGGCTTTGGACCAGTGCACAACCACCACCACCATGAAGACACAGAGCAGAACAGCCTCATCAGCCCCCCAAAATTACTTTGTTTCTCTCTTGCTGCCTAGCTTCCCCCCAACCCTGGCAACCACAGGTCTGCTCCCTGTGCCTCTGGGTTTACCTTTTCCAGAAATGGCGTCATCTTTAACAGGGCCCGTTACTCTCAAAAGACAGTATTACACCAAGGTCCATGGGCGAGGAGGGCCTACCCTGCCTCGACTCTGAGAAGCTCCAATTTTATCTGATTTATAGGCTGGATTTCAGCCAAATATTTCAAGTGGAAAAAAAAGAGGTCCAGCAACGAAAAGACCCGGGGTCACCTCCCGAGGGCTTCGTGTGACAGCAGTACTCACGTTCAGCGATCTGGAGCACTGGGTACCCCAGGTAGAAACTGAACTCCACCACGCTCAGGTTCCTGAGCAGCCGGCTCACTTCCGTCCCGTTCAGAAACCCCTGTGCGCCCCTGACCGCGAAGACGATATTCACGGGGCCCCGCCGCGGAGCTGGCCGGGAAGCACCCACGGTGATATTCAGGATCTGAAAGAAAGAAGGTGGGATAAGCTTCCAAAAGGAAGCAAAACATTCAGCTAATATCCTGCGATTTCTCCCTCACCCTTTCTCTCACTGATTTTCTTTCTCTTTTTTCTTTTTTTTTTTAAAGGAGGTAACGTTTTCAAAGGAGAGAACTGGCTTCACCACCCGGTTCCCATCTGTGATACTTAAAATTCTGTTTACTGAAAATGTTTTTTACATTAAGTGGTGAACTGAACACAAGTATTCAGAGCGCCTCCCTCTGCCTCCCACCCCAAATCCCACTGAAATAACAAGAAAGCTGAACAAAGGGGAGTAAATCCACAATAGCTCTGGGAATGGAGGAAAATCAGAGATTCTGTCAAATTTCTGGAAGATGGAGAGAGGATGGGATCATAATGATATAAACCAGGACGGAGGGAGCTGAGGCCCAAATCACACTCGAGCCTGGAGTCCAGGAGACGACAGCCCCTGGCCTAGGAGCGCGCTGCAGGGGCCGTCCCGGAGGAGACAATCAGTACAACTGATCGAAGCCCGTGTGCCAACAGGTCTACCTGACTTTCTCCCTCTTCCTTCCTTTCTGCCTGCCACACAGCAGCCACATCTTCACCCTGACCAGCCAGAAATACCGCTCCCTGTGCAGAAAGGATCTCCCCGTCGGTGCAAGCTTACAGACTGTGGGTTTGGGCCCTAACAAGAAGGTGGGCAGAGACCATGCTAACCCCCGTGCACACCAGAGACAGAGAAGGAAAGAAAACGAAGAAAGCAGCAGATCTGCTGTGAAAACTACACTGAAGCTGACCCATCCCCAGGAATCCTTATCCTACACAGGGGCGGGGTCCCAGTCCACCCCACCGTCTGCGCTGGCATGCTCTGCCCCAAGCCGGTGCTCCATGAATTCTCCCATCAGGAGGCAGGGCGGATACAGACACAGACGCCACAGGGCAAGGGGAGAGCGGTCAAAACCAACAACCTGCTTCTCCACTCCTGACGGCGACCAGCCCACGGTCTCCAAACATGTACGGCAAACTAGGAGCGCAAACGCAAAGGACCAAATTCTCACTAATGTCCTCAGCGACTTTTCCAGGTGACAGTGCATCTTCACTCAAGATAATCCTGCATCTTCGCAGGAGAAGCCACAATGAAAAAGGAGCAAAGAACAAAAAAAACAAAACAAAAAAAGATGGCTGAAAGAAAATTCAGCAGACAGACTGAAAAATATGATGGATGCAGCTGAAGATGAAATTAAGGACTTCAGGGGACAAAGTTTAGAGAATCTGTAAAAATAGGGAATTTAAAAAAGAGATAGGATATATAAGAAAAGATAAGTAGATCCAGGTACACCAAAACCTATTTAATATAAATTATAGAAGGGCGCCTGGGTGGCTCAGTCGATTAAGCGTCTGACTTCAGCTCAGGTCATGATCTCACGGTTTGTGACTTCGAGCCCTGCATCAGGCTCTGCGCTGACAGTGTGGAGCCTGCTTAGGGATTTTCTCTCTCTCCCTTTCTCTCTGCCCCTCTCCCTCCCTCCCTCTCTCTCTCTCTCTTTCTCTCTCTCTCTCTCTCTCTCTTTCTCTCTCTCTCTCTCAAAATAAACAGATAAATTTTAAAAAATATGTAAGTCATAGAAAGACAGAACAAAGAATATGGAGAAAAATACCAAATATAAAAACATCAGCAATTTCCATACAATACATACTAAAACCTGTTCTTTTTTTTTTTTTTTACTGTTTGTTTATTTTTGAGAGAGAGAGAGACAGACAGACAGACTGTGAGCGGAGAAGGCGCAGAGAGCAAGAGGGAGACAGAATCTGAAGCAGGTTCCAGGCTCTGAGCACAGAGCCTGACGAATGGCTAGAACTCATAAACTGCCCAATCATGGCCTGAGCCAAAGTCGGCCGCTTAACTGACTGAACCACCCAGGCGCCCCCAATGCCTGTACTTTAATTCATGGCTATCGTCTCTGTTTTTAGAGAATAAAAAGCACTGCATTTTGTGGTATCCCACAACGTGAAAACACTAGCGTATTTGGGCATTTCCCCCACACGGGGTACTCAGGTTGATACCGTTCTTAGAACATTCTAGAATTTCTGACATATGCTCATCTCTCTCTAGCTCACCGCATCTGAGCTCCCTAGTTATCCTGTTACTCCGTGATCTTCAAGTATGCCTAGCCTATTCATGCCACGTGAACTCCGGGCCCTGGAAAGAGATCGACCTTGATTCATGTGAACGGACCCTCTTCTTCTAAGGGAGGGAATGAGCAAGAGTTAATTGTGGCCTAAACGAAACACGTGAAACTAGCTGTCTTCAAAGAACAAAGCGCCCTGTTCCGCGTCCCGCACCGTTCTCACCTGCACGGTGAGGTTGTGGGGCCCCGGGCGGTGTCTGCTCACTTCCGACAGAGCTATCATCAGGCCCTTCTCGATGCGCTGGGTGAAGTTGCAGAAGCCGGTGTCCACACTCTGAGGCACAAACTGAAGTACTGAGAGAAGGAAAGCAATCACAGGCCCACGAACCAGGCGATGCTTTAGTAACGAGGCCATGAGGACAGGAAAAACACTGCCTAGCTCAACTAACGCACTGACTGCACAGGAGGGAGTACCAAGAGGGCTTACTGATGATGGGATCATAGCACGGAAATGTAGAAAGCCGCCTCTGCACCAAGGGAATACATATGATGCAAAGGGGGCTCGTATCACTTTAAAATGGAAAAAGATAACAATCTGAGCATCAAAAGATGCGACTGAAACATTCCAAGTGTGAAATGTGAAATCTGACATGGTTACAGGTGAAATGACAGGATACCTGGTATTGCTTTATAATAACTCAACTCCTCAAAAATAAACACTGTGGGGGACAAATGAACAATTCTGGGAAAACACTGATAATTTTTCAAGCGTGGATGTGTGTGTTTGAGTTTACTTAACAGTCCTCAACTCTTAGGGTGCCTGGACGGCTCAGTTGGTAGATGCAACTCTTGATCTCAGGGTGTGAGTTCAAGCCCCACACTGGGCATGGAGCTTACTTAAAAATATAATAAAACTTTTTTTTTAATTTTTAATGTTTATTTTTGAGAGACAGACACACAGACAGACAAAGTATGAGTGGGAGAGGAGCAGGGAGAGACAGAGACACAAAATCCGAAGCAGGCTGTGGACTCTGAGCTGTCAGCACAGAGCCCAATGCGGGGCTTGAACCCATGAACCAAGAGATCATGACCTGCACCAAAGACAGACACTTAACTGACTGAGCTACCCAGGCACCCCAGAAAAAAAATTTTTAAAGGCCTTCATCTCTGAGAAGCATGGGCTGAAATACTTATGAGGGAGATGACATGATACCATATCAAAATAATGGGAGAGGAGGGCACATAGATGTAACAAGACTGACTCAGGAGTTGAAATTTGCTGAAGCCATATGATGAAAACGGGGGGGGGGATTTCATTCAACTATTCTGTGTACTTTTGCATCTGCTGGAAACTTCCATAATTACAAGGTGTTTTTTTATTCAAATTTTAAAATCTTTTAATCCTCCCCCAATATTTTAAAAACATAAAAAATAAAAGGACATTTTATGGACAGATCAAAACAACCATGCCCAGTTTTCTCACCCGTCTGCACTTGGAACCTGGAGTCTGGCACAAGGAAGGAAGGTTTCACGGCCAGGATTAAAGGAGTTTGGTCACGTACAAGTTTACTGTTTATAAGTACATTTATGACTGATATTGCCGTGTAAACGAAAGGCCCGGATGTTACCAGGAAAGTGAAGTCAGCGAACAGCTCATAAACCTATGAAAATTTAAAAATAGAAAAGATAGTAATTATCAAATCTGAGAGCACTGTAACTCAAAAGAAGTTGTGCAGGGTAGAAAAAGAACAGAGTAAGGTGAAAAATAAGTGGGGAGCTTTGAGTGAAGGGGAAGGAGTACAGAGCATCACGATTTTATTCAAGTTATCCCTTTTACAGACCTGCCGATCCTTCTCAAAGACAGCATAAAACTCTAAAAGCAAAGACAGCGAGAAAGAAGAGCCAATCATATGACCTGAATAATGAGTTACGGAGAATTCCAAGTTGTATTTAACAAGGTTAAAGTCAAAGTTGCTGCATTTAATCCACATATAAAGGAGCCCTTATTCTGCTGAGCAGTGCTGGCCAAAAGAAATCCATGAGCCACAAATGCAATTTTGAAATTTCTAGTAGCCACATTAAACAACATAAAAAGAACAGGTGAAATTAATTTTACTGAACCCAAGATATTTGAAATGATGTTTCAACATGTGGTCAATGTGAAAAATTATTAGTGAGAGAGTTTCCATTTCTTTTTCTCATTCGCCTTTGAAATTCTGTGTAAATTTTGGGCTGACAGCGCATCTCGATTCAGACAAGCACAAATTTCACGTGCTCAGGAACCACATGTGGCTCGGGGCTCATGGCTCATGGCTGTGTCCTCCATGGTAAAGGTCTGTGGCGTGGCTCTCTGACCTCGCACAGGAGAGGAGGTATGAGCACAGGGGCCACTGGAAAACGTATGGTAATCCATCTCTACCTCAGCATACAGATATATGGATATGTGCTCACTCTAAAATCTAATTCAAATTCGAATCCAAGTCCTTTTATGTAAATCGAGGGATGCAAAAGCATCACATCATCATGTCCAGCTCTGGTCTTAGAGATTTTTTCTTCCAATTCTGCCAACACATCTCTCCAGTGGACTAAACCTGGCCTCCTGTGGGATCGGGGCTTCCCCAGTGAAGTGACATTTGATCGGCTATCCAGAGGATGAGCTGGTGTTCATCAGCAGGAGGAGGGAGCAGAGGAAAGCGCATGCTGGGACGGAGATGCGCCTTGCACCTGGGCTCCGGCACGGCAGGGACCCACCTTGAGCTCTACTGCACGGTTGAAGTGGATCCTCAACACTTCCTTGATGGATGTGATGATGTACTCCTGCACGGCTCTCCGGGCCAGCACTGCAAGGCAAAGCCAACCACCGAAGGCACATCAGATTCTTGTTTTATTTTTTTTTTTAATGTTTATTTATTTTTGAGACAGAGACAGAGAGGGAGCGGAGAAGGGCAGAGAGAGAGGGAGACACAGAATCCGAAGCCGGCTCCAGGCTCTGAGCTGTCAGCACAAAGCCCGATGTGGGGGCTCGAACTCACGAACTGTGAGATCATGACCTGAGCTGAAGTCGGACACTTAACCGACTGAGCCACCCAGGCACCCCAACACCAGTTCCATTATGAACACCATGGGCTTGAAACTTCTGGTCCCCATGGCAGAGCCCGTGCTGTGCCAAACTGTGACAGCAGTGCCCAAAGTCATTTTTTAAAATAAGGGCCAGCCTAGGGAAGCACAGAGAACAGCAGTGGATCTCGCCAGTACCAGTAAACCGAGCGCAACATGCCACGAAATCCCTCGACAGCCTCTGCCCCGGGGCTCAGTGCCTGGGGCCCCTCCAGGGAACAAAGAACACGGAGTTCTCATTTTCAACTGGGCAAACCGTAGATTTTCCTCTTGACTATGTCCCTAAAGGTAAAACACAGCGTTTTTAAAATGCTCGGCAGAAATATTTTTAAAGGCCTTACGATGTTACTCAACAAAACTAGATGACCTCTTCCTCTATAAAATGAGCTCTCCTTCCCCAGCTTTTCAACGCAGGAAGGGAAGGGTCTTCACCACTAATAATGGGGAGGAAAAGAGGTTCACAATTCCCATGTATTAAAATTTTATGTAAGAAGTAGAATATTTCTTATAACACAGTCTAGCTATAGTCAATCCTCCATTCACATCTAAGAAATTCTATTTTTAGAATTTGTAAGTAATAAGTAAGCCTCTTTCTCGGGGGTTTGATAAACATGTTCTGCTCCCCATTCTCTTCTCCAAGTTTTCTTTCCTCTTCCATTAACGTCTCATAATGTGGAATCTAAATACATTTGAAATTATGATTCTGTTTTCCTCTTCCCTCTTCTTTGTTTTTAAAACTAGAGACAGAATCATGCTGTCTCTTAAGTTTAAGTTACATTTGACTGTTTTCTCTACTGATCAGCAGCTTTGACAGTAAAAGCAGGGAGGGCCTTCTTTAGTTCATGAAACCAGGAGAACAAAGCCGGACACCTTGACTACCTTGCTGGGTCACAGCAATGGCCAGCTTGGCCTGGCCTACATGGGTTCCGTGACTAGACTGCACACAGATTTTAAACGGAAAGACAAAGATGAGTGGGAAGGAAAAGTGAGGGAAAGGAAGAAGGAAGGGAGGGACAGAGGAACAGAGGAATGGAGACAGGGAAGGAAAGAGGAAGGGCGGGAAGGAGGGAGGCAAGATCTCAAAAGCTAAACTTAGGGAAGGTGGAGACAGAATGGAAAATCAGCGACAGATAATCTCGAAAGACGACACGAGGAAGCACACATTGTACGTAGCCCCATCCGAACGTATCACTCGGGAAGACCATCCAGGTGTTGTTACTCTGATAGTCCACACGGCCCACCAAGATCCCCTCCACCCTCTCTAGTTAATCTGGGTAAGACCTAAAATTGTAACATCAGGTTATGAGGGTAAGAGTCTTTGGAAGAAAAGGATTGTCGGCAACAAATACCTTACCGTGTCCCCAAATATCTAATTTGAACCAAGAGAGGCAAAAGAGGCGGCCAGGGTCAGACAGGTGCTGGGTGGAAAGCATAGCCTCACCCCTTAAAAGATACATGCAGTCAGGGGCACCTGGGTGGCACAGTCGTTTAGGCATCTGGCTCTTGGTTTCAACTCAGAGCCCCTCGTGCGGCTCTGTACTGACAACGCTTAGGATTCTCGCTCTCCTTCTCTGTCTGCCCCTTCCCTCCTCACTCTCTCTCAAAATAAACTTGAAAAAAATTTTTAATAAAAAAGAAGATGCATGCAGTCAAGTGCTGTCCCACAAGTCCACCAAGAACCAAGAATCAACAGAGTGCTCTTACTTTTATTACAAAATTCCATAAAAAGAATTTTTTCAGAGGACAAGTACTCACCCCAACTCTCTCTGATTAGTAATTCCTAAAAAGAAACCAAGGTCAAATCTAAATGAAGATTCTACATGAAGTGGTCCTTCCTATGGGTCAAAGATACCACTGAGAGCAGAAGACAGCATTTATAGTCCATTTAAAAATACAGTGTAGGGGCTCCTGGGTGGCTCAGTCAGTTGAGTGTCTGACTTCAGCGCAGGTCATGATCTCGTGGTTCGTGGGTTTGAGCCCCGCATCGGGCTCTGTGCTGACAGCTCAGAGCCTGGAGCCTGCTTCAGATTCTGTGTCTCCCTCTCTCTCTACCCGTCCCTCTCATATACTCTCTCTGCGTCTCAAAAATAAATAAATGAAAATAAAAATACAATGTAGGGGCCCCTGGGTGACTCAGTCGGTTAAGTGTCTGACTTTTAGCTCGAGTCATGATCTCATGATTTGTGAAGTCAAGTGAACCCTGTGTCGGGCTCTGTGCTGACAACTCAGAGCCTGCCTGCTTTGGATTCTTTGTTTCCCTCTCTCTCTAGAAAGAAATTTTTTTAAAATTTTAATACAATGTAACAAAAAACCACACTGCAACAGCACGGGTACCTGTGCACAACTCTACACATTTACTAAAACTGCTGAAGCGTACATTTACAGTGGGTCAAATCTACCCCAAAAGCTATTAAAAAATACACGATTCCTAACAAAGGATGCCAAATCCACTAACTGTCTGTCCTATAGTTAATGCATGCTATATATATCTCATATTCTTAGAGATATAAAATGGTTTCTCATTATTTGTAGAAGAATTGGAGGACCGCCTGGGTTGCTCAGTCAGTTAATCTGACTTCAGGTCAGGTCATCATCTCGCCGTTTGTTGAGTTTGAGCCCCATGCTGGGCTCTGTGCTAACAGCTTGGAGCCTGGAGCTTGCCTCAGATTCTGTGTCTCTCCTCTCTCTCCCTCCTCTACTCGTGCTCTGTCTCTCAAAAATAAGTAAACATTAAAAAAAACTGTTTTAATTTAAAAGGACACATTACAAGTATCAATAAATGTTACGGGATTCAAGAAATAAAGAAGCTTTTAGTAGTTCTTTTAATGAGCTTCTTGTCGCTGACCACCTAGTAGTTACTGTGAAATAGTTCTGCAGAAAGGAAGAAAAAGTATCATGTCTATGAGAAACTCTTCTCTCTCATCTGAACTACCGCTACCCCACAGACGAACATTTACCACTCGCCCCAGCCTCATGTCCTAGCACGACTCCCTCTGCACAGTCTAATACCCAGCCAAGCCCAGCAGCTTGGGCTGTCCGACCTCTCCACCTGCGGCCCCCACCCTCCACCATGAGGACGCTTCCCTCCACCTCCAGAAGACAGCCTTCTTGAGTAAGTCCAATTCACACCCTTCCAAACCCATCCCTGATCATCCCAGAGCCACTCTTCTAGAACTCTGCTTCAACCACTCTTATCACAGCTACCAAGAAAGCATGGCTCGAGCCTCCCCCCACACTAGAACCTACGCTCCTTGAAGGTCAGAACCACGTCGTTCATCTAGATATCCTTAAACCTTCTCAGGGCACCTCACGCAGGCTGAGTGCTCAATAATTATTTGTCACATGAATTCACAAATACTTCCTAATTTGGGGGAGGGAGAGGGTTAGGAGAGTAACAGCTTCAGCTGCTCCCAGCGCCTCAGAGGACAGGGTCGCCGCCATGATGAGCAAAGGACACACGGCTCACCTCACCGCGTGATCTCCTCCCTCCTCCCCTCACCTTCCCCTGCTCTCCTTCCTTGTCCACTCCCCTCGAGTCCTCCTCTACTTCTCCTACCATCTTCTTCCCTCTTCTTCATTTCTATGCTCCATCGCCATCAAAATCAACAGCCAGAGCCAGGCTGCACATCAACACTACACCACATTCGGGTGGACAGGTCATGTGACTTAACGCACAGCCAGTCAGTGCTCGTGAGGAAAGAGCTGGAGAGCCAACCAAGCGGGCCATGGACATGGCCATGGACCGACCAAATGTGCTCCGACCCCATGTGACTGCAGCAGCTGGCAGCTGCGAGGGAAGCGGCTGCTTGTCACCTAGTCACTCGGGCTGCAGACAAGGGGCAGCGGTAACAGTCTGTGACCCAGACCAGAGGATATTTAGCCGCGCCCTGTTTCCTTCTTGGATTCTCAGGATCCAAATGACATCTCCAGGAACATGTAAGAGCAAAGTGGCCCCCTCCTTTCAAGGAAGAGAATAATAAATTTGGAAGAAATTACAGTGCCCTTACACATATGATCTACTAACTGCTCAAACCACACGTGAAGGTTTTTGTTTGCACCACACCAACCACGCACGCACTGGGTTTTGAGTTCCAAAAACAAAGATCCTAGCAAATGCTTCTACGGCTCGTTTAAATCTTCTATTTTTCTTACTGCTACTATCAACTCACATGTAGCGCTCTGTGGGTATTTCTTACGTGCCAAGCACTGGGTTAAGTGTTTTATAAGCAGTGATGCATTTAAATCTTTACAATGACCCAACAGAGTACATGCCGTGATCATCCTTGTTTAACAGTTGAGGAAATGAGGGTGTAGAGAGACTCATTAACTGTCCAGAGAACTCACAGGAACGAGGCGAGGAGAGAGGGTTCCTGCCTAGGACTCTCTGGGGCCAGAGCCCACGCTCTTTCCCACGATGCCGTGTCTCGTGGCATTGCATACAAGCACCTTAGAGAGAGCGCCCCGACCCAGAGAGGGGACTTGAGGCAGGGCCTTACCGGTTGTGATCAAATAGGCGTCGGGAACTGTAATATCACACACGTATGGCGGCTTGGTGGTGACCGGTACTGGGGTAGGAACCACGGCCTCAGAAGTAGAGGTGGGGATGGGATGAAGGGAAGGCGGCGGGTGCGCAGAGCTGCTCTCGTGGGGATTCCGGCTCGTGGTTCTGCTGCTCAGGGTGCTGCTGTCAACAGTACCAGCAGGGGCGGCGCTGGTGGGGTGTGCGCTCAGGTCAGCGGAGGCGAGCCCTGATGAGTCTGTGGGTGTGAATGATGGGCCCACAGGTACTGGCTCTGTAGGAGGAGGTGAGGGGCTCGCCTCAGAAACAAACGAGGAGGCTGACGATGGGGACACGACAGTGACCAGGAGGGTAGTGCTGGGAATGACTTTGGAGAAAGAGGGTAAGACAAGTGTGTGATCGTCCGTGGCACTGACATCATTGCTGTAAAGTGACGGAGTTGGAAAGAGGGAAGACTCTGCTAAAATGAGGGTCGTAGGAAAAGCAGTCAGAGATGATGGGGAGTGAGTTCCAACAGTCAAAATGTCGAGGGTGGGCTCTGAACTGGAGGGCACCGGCGTGGTGACTGCCGATTCATGGGCAATGAGTGACCACTCAAGATAAGAGGTAGTTTCAGTGAGGACTGAGGTAAGATGAGCTTCGGGACCGGTCAGTGAAACCGTGGACGCCTCAGAGAACTTGAGAGACTCCGAAGGGAAGCTGGGGAGCAGGGACATTTCAGAGTAGCCAGGAGGAAAAGCAAGTGTGTTTGAAAGAAGGTCTGAACTTGGCCAGAGCTGCGAAAATTCAGAGTTCCTGGGATTAGGAACAGAAAGCGGAGGGGCCTCCAAACTCATGGAGTTGGACAACGCAAGTGTCTCAACCAAGGAAGAAAACGCCTGAGAGATGAACGCCGACGCATCACTCGATAGCCCCAAAGACGGAGAGACGAGTGCTTCTGGAAGTGAAGACACCAGGCCGCTGGGATCCAGGGCCGGGGTTAAGAAAAAACTGGATGCAGACTCCAAAATGCGGCCAGTGGCATGTTCAGGAGAGCTGCCAGGCCCCCAGTCGAGGAAGAGAGAAGGCTCCACTGCCGGTGCCTGAGTAGAAGACATAAAAAGACGCAGGTCTCCGCTAGCGAGCTCCGGTGTGTTTTGGTTTGCTGCGCCCGAGAGAGAGGGCTCGGGGGGCATGCTGCTGAGGAGCAAGGGAAACGCAGCTGTCACACTGGATGGCATTCCTGGGCTTCCAGGGACAGAGGAGGAGCCCAGAGGAGCAGGATCCGGTGACACTGGCGCAGAGAGGCAGCTGCGGGAAGGATGCACTTGCCTGGTCCCGACACTCCACATCCCCACCTCGGCCGACAGGCCGATGCTCGTCACGGAGACGCCCATGGACGGAGAAGAAAGCGGGACGACCGGTCTGGAGGGGAAAAGTGTATTAAAGTCCTGGGGATCTTCTTCAAATTCCGGGAAGTCCACTACTCCGCTGCTCGGCAGAAGGATGCTGCTCGCTCCCAGCACGGTCACGGTCGGGGTGTCGGCACCATCCCCCGATCCCACGTCCTTCTCCGCGAGGCTCTGGGACACCGCGTGCCGAGGCGATGCCACAGCGCATGACACGCACCACGTGTACGGTCTGGACAAGGCCGCCGAGCTGGAGACATGAGTGTCGTCCACAGGACTTGGGACCACTGACTCGCCGGGCAATCCGGACGTTTCCCTGGCATTGCTGGGAAGAAAGGTGTTAAAAGAAACAGCAGCTGGTTGAGTAGAAAAGGACACAAACGCAAGAGAGGAGAACAGAGCCGAACCTTTGCTGCCACGGCTACAAGCACGGGCCGTCGGGGCCACACTTGCAGCAGGGTCTGCCCTTGGGAAGATGGTTTCTTCCAGACTGTGACTCAGAGCCGTGGTCACATCAGGGTGCCTGTGCGTGCCGGTGGCCGGGACATCCTCCGGAGGCGGGGAGACCTCGTCCCAGGAGGGAAAGGCCTGTGGCGTGATGCCACTGCCTAACAGCTGAGGCTGTGCCGCCAGGGAGCTAGAAAGCATATCTGCATCCTCTGTTCCGGAGGCCACGATCTCCGGCAAAGTCCTGCTTGCTGAGTGCCCGTCAGCGTCAGTAGGATAAAGCACCAAATTCCTACTGGGACTTGGCCGGTTGCCCTCAGAAGTGGAAAAAGCTGGCCAAAACTCACTGAAAGGACTGGAGGATTCGGCATACGCCGTTGGTTGGTGCGCTGTGTTTTGCCAGGCTGATGTCATTTGCTCATCTTGTAGAGAAACAACGGGTAAAGACGGAGTCAGCACCGGCGGGCTGACTGGGAGGTGCGGTATTGGAGACACCGCCCGCGAAGTGGCCCAGGGGGCTTCCGGCAAAAAGTTATCCATTTCATCATCATCTCTGACCACCTCGCTGCTCGTCATCGACACATAATTGGCCACAAAGACGCTATGATCTGCCATACTTTGGGTCAGTGCTCCTGGGTTAAAAAAGACTGTATCAAAAATAGTGGCAGATGGAGATGTGACCTGGAGAGAAGGGCTTTGCTGGGACCCGGGATCAGGTTCTGTTAAGGCCACAGATGCAGTGCTGTGCACGGTGCTTTTCTTCATCACGAGCTCCATGGAGGATAAAGAGAGGTTGTGCTGTTCCAGAAAGAGCTCGTCTACAAAGAGAAGAAAAGCTGGGTGAGTTGCAAGGCAATCAAAGCCACACTGCGTCCCCTTTGTTTCAGATGGAAGAATTTATTCATTGAACAAATATCCACTCAACCATGAATATGCACAATTCACAGTTGGAAGTAAAACAGCTAATTGGGAGCCAGGAATTGCCAGAACTACCATCAGGGTAATATCTGCAAATATTCATCAATGGGAGCACCATCTTCACACAGCCTTGTGTGTAAGCAGATGCTGCCATTTTTCTCCTACTTTTCTTTCTATTTATTTTTGAGAGACAGTATGACCAGGGAAGGGTCAGAGAAGAGATAGATACAGAATCCAAAGACAGACTCCAGGCTCTGAGCTAGCTGTCAGCACAGAGCCCGACACGGGGCTTGAACCCACAAACCATGAGATCATGACCTGCACTAAAGTCGGATACTTAACCGACTGCAGGCCCCCCTAATGGTTTTTCTTTTTTCTTTTTTGTTTTTCTCCTACTTTTAAATGACACCACCGAATACCGTAAACAGATGAGGTCTTAGGAGGCTGTCTGGTCCATTCTGTCTCATTTATCAGAGAGTTAAGAAAAAGTTGACTAAATCAATCACATGATCACCCAGAGAGAGGTGGAGCGGGAATCTCAATATACGGCTGCCTTGAATCCCAAGCCCACATGCCCTCTCTTTCTCAGGAGCCGGCTCTCAAGAGAAACGAGCATGAGAACCCTGGGAGCATCACTCATACACAGGTAAGAGATGTCAAAAGATCCTAGTTTAGGGCCACCCACGCAGAGGCCCCGGGCTCCCTCCAGCCTCGGCTCCCGTTATTCCCTGCTCCACTCTCATGCCTTCCTGACCGCTGGGATGCCCTTCCCTGGCCCTCCCCCTGGATTACTCCTACTGGTCCTGCAGATGCAGTGTAGATACCACCTTCATCTTCAATGTTCTGAAGTTGAGTCAGTGCCTCTCCCCAGGCTTCTTACCTGTCGTACCCCTTAGCATGCCTCACTGAAATTAACTGCTCATTACACTGCGAGCTTCCTGAAGACAAGGACCATTGATCTGCCTCCCCAGTGCCTGGCACAGTGAATGACATACAGTCAGAGCTCAATACATATCTGTTAAATGAATGAAGGAAGGAAAGAATGGTGTCTGAGAACCAAGTTCTGATGTATGCGAAAACATACTATCCTCCTCTCAAAATTCTTTATCCTTGGGACAGCTGTCATGGTCAGGGAAGTGGCTGAGGTGTCTCCACCTAAATAATTCAGATACAGGGAGACGGGACAGGTACCGGCCCAGGGCCAATGAAGGCCCAGAGCACACAGTACTGTCCAGCGCAGCACAGGCTGGGGGCCGGGCAGCTACCATGAGACATAACAACACCCTCCTCTTGCTGGTCCAAACAGTCTATCAGAACATGAGTGTGTAAAATAGTACAGAGATCATCTTGAATTTGATCTTTTTACTTATAAATTATTTCTGTTCTACTCCGGGCACTATGGCAGACTGGAGACCTCGAGGTCTTCCCACATCATAACACTAAATTATGCTTAATACACGTTCAAAAACATCTTTTATGTGATTAGATGAGCTTGCGAGACAACAAGGGACATGTGTGGAACACAGGAACAAAGCAGGGGATGGACGAGTCATCAAGCACTGTGGTCAATGGACAGAGGGACACTGGACCAGAGAGCCTCATGCTTCTACCACGGGGGAGTAAGGGATGAGTGTTGGGTCTGAACAGGTAAAGAACACAATCAAAGGGGCGCCTGGGTGGCTCAGTTGGTTAAGCCTCCGACTTCGACTCAGGTCAGATCTTACGTTCGTGGGTTCGAGCCCTGCGTCGGGCTCTGTGCTGACAGCTAGCTCAGAGCCTGGAGCCTGCTTCCGGTTCTGTGTCTCCTTCTCTCTCTGCCCCTCCCCCTCTCATGCTCTGTCTCTCTCTGTATCAAAGATAAATAAAACATTAAAAAAATTTAAAAAAAACAAAAAGAACACAAATGAAGACCATCTCCAAAAAGCTGAGACCTGAGAAGGTCCATACTCTCGGGGAAAGAGTGAATTAAGAAGAAAACGAGCCACCTCTCCAAGAACAGTAAGAAAGAGTATCTGTCTCAACTTTGTGCAGATATTTTATAAAACATCTTTCCAACTTTGGAATCTATACTACTTGTGTGGTCCTAAAAACTGTATGTTTAGAATCATGACCCTCCAGGGGCGCCTGGGTGGCTCAGTCGGTTAAGCCTCCGGCTTTGGCTCAGGTCATGATCTCGCAGTTCGTGGGTTCGAGCCCCACGTCGGGCTCTGTGTTGACAGCTAGCTTACAGTCTGGAACCTGCTTTGGATTCTGTATCTCCCTCTCTCTCTAATCCTCCCCTGCTCACGCTGCTTCTCTCTCTCTCTCAAAAAAAAAAAAAAAGAATCATGACCCTCCAATGCCTATCAGAGGTTAACATAAATCATCTCTAGAAGAATACATACAGAGCAGGCATCAAAGTATTCCTACAGCTAGAGTTCCAATAAATATGAATGCAATATTAAAAATTACAAAACACATACAGAAATAAAGTATAAAAAAAGGTCAAGAGAAGCTCACATAAATAGTGTCCAATATGTAAAGACTTTAGATACTGGGATGTGGGAAACATTTTTTAAAGTATGATTAACCCACTTAAAATAATAAGAAGATTGAAAACATGAGTCAGGAACAAGAGACTATAAAAATGGCCAGAAAGACTTGAAAAAGAATTAAAAGAATACTTAAAAATGAAAAAAACAAAAAGACACTGGGCTGGCTCAGAGGAGCATGCACCCTTGATCTCAGGGTCAAAAGTTTGAGCCCCACTCTGGGTTTAGAGATTACTTAAGTAAACGTAAAAAATTTAATAGTTAAAATTTTGAAATTCAGTATGCAATATACAAAATAGCAATTGAGAGGGGTGCCTGGGTGGCTCAGTCAGTTGAGTGTCCAACTTCAGCTCAGGTCATGATCTCACAGTTCATGAATTTGAGCCCCATGTCGGGCTCTGTGCTGACAGTGTGGAACCTGGAGCCTGCTTTGGGTGCTCTTTCTCCCTCTCTCTCTCTCTTCCTCTCTCTCTCTCTCTCTCTCGCTCTCTGCTCCTCCCCACTCATGCTCTTCTCTCCAAAATAAATAAACATTTAAAACAAATTTTTTCTAAATAGCAAGTTAGACATAGCTAAAGAGAGTTGTAAACTGGAAGACAGATCTGAAAACTATGTAGAAAACAGTACAGAGAAACAGAAAGGTGAGAAATGTAAAAAAGAGAAGTACGGAAGATAGAATGACACAGTCCCACATACATTTGATGCAAGTTTTTAAAAGAAATAATAGAGGGAGATGGGTAGAGACAATATTTGAAGAAACAGTGCTGAAAAACTGTCCAAAATGAGTAGGAGACATGAATCCTTCAATTCAAGAAGACCAAGAAATCCAGGTCAGGTGAATTTTGTAAAAATTCGTATCTACACACATGATGGAACCACAGAACACCAAAGGCAGAGAGAAAGTGTAAATGAGCCAGAGAAAAAGACTGGCAATTACACCATCAGATAACTACTTCACAGAACTAGGAGCCACGTGACAATGAAGAAAATCTTGAACATGCGAAGAGAAAATATCTGACGTCTTAGATGTGAATAACCACTACTTTCTATTTGTTAAATTAGGAATATTTTCAGATAAACAAAAAGTGGTAATAAAGGAGCCTCCCTAAACAAGGCTCTGCTTCCAGGGGAAAGGTGATTCTCCCATAAGGAAGATCTGAGAAGACGGGACAGAGGATAAATAAATGGTAAAGATGTGGCTAAATCCAAACAAATACTGATGGTATAAAAGAACAATACTACTACTGCATAATTTGTGAGGTTAAAGAACACATACTACAGAGTCAAAATAGTTTATTACAATCACACAGAAGCTGTAACAGGGCATTCAGAGGTATTTGTGACTCATCGGCAGAAGTGGAAATCAAGACTAAGACAAAATTCTGTGAACAGATTTTGTGCGTATTCACTAAAATTAGTAAATGATATTGAGTCATATATTTATTTAGATAAAATATTTCTAGCTGGTTCCCCAGCATGTGAATGTCACAAAGATACACCAGATGTAAGCTGTTTAAAGGGTCACACTCCTTTCTATGTATATGACTTTTAAAAATGGATAAACAGGGGCGCCTGGGTGGCTCAGTCGGTTGAGCATCCGGCTTCAGCTCTGGTCATGATCTCATTGTTCGTGGGTTCGAGCCCTGTGTCGGGCTCTGTGCTGACTGCTAGCTCAGAGCCTGGCGCTTGCTTCAGATTCTGTATTTCCCTCTCCTGACCCTCCTCTGCTCATGCTATCTCTCTCTGTCTCTCAAAAACAAAATAAAAAAACATTAAAAAAAAATTTTAATGGATAAACAACAGGAGTGCCTGGTGGCTCAGCAGGTTAAGCATCTGACTTCAGGTCATGATCTCACAGTTTGTAGGTTCAAGCCCCATGTCAGGCTCTGTGCTTCCAGCTCAGAGCCTGAAGCCTGCTTCAAACTCTGTGTCTCCCCCTCTCTCTGCTCCTTCCCCACTCATGCTCTCCCTCAAAAAATAATAAATGTTAAAAAAATTTTAATGCATAAACAATAAAAAATAATATTAGAGATTTCAATATTATGAGGCATTTGTTGCCTTCCTTACAACCTGGCTCTAGGATTTCTTGTCTCTGCATTTTTACTGTTTACCTAACCAATTCCAAGCATGGGTAAAAGCAATCATGATATTTCCCACAACTCTGGCAAAGTAAGTAGAGGCTGTTCCTTTCCACAGTAAAGGTTAAATAGTTATAAATCTAAGAAGTAATAAAATCAACATTCAGTCCAACTATGGAGTGTATAGATATTAAAGTTTTTCTAAGGCCAAACCATTTTATGTGATTTAAAACTCTGCTATAATTTATTTTGAAACATAAGATCTGAATAGACAACAAGATCCCTTTTAAAATGAATCAGAAACATATTTCAAGATGCACTGGCAGAGAAAACACAGTAAAGAAAAGGGGTGCCTGGGTGGCTCAGTCAGTTGAGCATCTGACTCTTGATTTCGGTTCAGGACATGATTTCACAGTTCATGAGATACAGCCCCGAGTCGGGCTCTGTGCTGACAGCGTGGGGTTCGCTTTCTCTCTCCCAATCTTTCTCTGTCCCTCCCCTGCTTACATGGGTACACTCTCTCTTTTTCTCAAAATGAATAAAAAACTCTACTAACGAAGTGAAGAAAAGCAACACTTTGTGGCTAATTTATGAGTCCAAGCATCCAATGCAAATTACAGTGCCATCAACTCTATTTACAAAGGACACAGAATAGGGAAAGCAAAGCGGTCAAGAAGATGAAAAAGTCACCAGATAGTAAAAAAAAAAAAAAAAAAAAAGAAAGAAAGAAAAGAAAAGAAAAAAAAGAGGAACAAACACGTCTAAGAAACGTGAGGTACGCCAAGCTCTCTCCTTTTTGGCCAAGCCCCGGGAGAGAGAACCCAGCTCTGAGGAGACAGCGGCTGAAATGCCGCGGGGATTACCGCCACAGTTAACTCAGGAAGACGTTAGAAACCCCAAGCGGGTCTCTCCCAGCAGAAAAGGCTTCAGAGATTGTAATTTCAAGCCCTGGAGATCAATTTTCAAGCTCTAAAGCGTGAGTTCGCCAGAGTGAAAGGCTGTCCCTGTGACACAGAGAGAAAGCAAGGGGCCGGGGAGACACCAGTGCCCCCCACACTTCATGCGCCCGAATGACGTGGGAGTCTTGGAGAGAGAGGCAGGCGCTGTCCCGCTGGGCTGCGGGGTGCGCTGGGCTTCCGTGTGGCTCTCGGGGGTGCCATGGCCACAACCACCCTGAACGGCCGGTGTCAAGGCACCTTCAGCCACGGACACCACACAACACATACTTACTGGGTGCCCACCTGTACCCCGACCTGGGCTGGGATCTCCCCACACTGTACGTGACCAGAGTAGGGCTGAGTCAGCGGGTGTAAAATCTCCCAAGGCAGGGACGCCTGGGTGGCTGCGTCAGTGAAGCATCCAGCTTCGGCTCAGGTCATGATCTCGCGGTTTGTGGGTTCGAGCCCCACATCAGGGTCTGCACTGACGGCTCAGAGCCTGGAGCCCGCTTCAGATTCTGGGTCTCTGTCTCTCTCTACCCCTCCCCTGCACGCGCTCACTTGCTCTTGCTCTCCCTCTCACTCTCTCTCAAAAATAAACATTTAAAAAAATTTTTTTTAATTCAGAAAGCAAACCCACAGAATGTACAACAGCCAGAGTGAACCCTAAGGTAAACTATGGACTGTGACAAATGACTTGTCGATGCAGGTTCACGGACTGTAACAAAGGCGTCATTCAGCGGAGGACGCTGACAATGGGGAGGCTGTGCCTGTGTGGGGATAGGGACACGCGGGACATTACACCCTCTGCTCAATTTTCCTGCTCAGTGAACCTAAAACTGCTCTTTGAATAAAACAAAATCTTTTGAAAAAACATATTTATAAAGCTCTTTAAAAAACCTTTGTAGAAATCCATGAGGGAGATGCCCGTCTCTAGGAACTTGGTCTTACTCACACAACAAGATGATTTGGTGGGGTTTTTTGTTTTTTTCTCTTTTAATTGCGTTGTTCTATCTGGAAATCAGCCCCCAAATATAACGGTCGCTCATGAAGTCAGGGACTTCCCAGCCTGAATGGATCCTTTAAGACCTTAGCCAATCCTGTCATGTTGCATAGGAGGCTCAACGAGTTTAAGCTGACTTGCTTAAAATAGCACCCGGGCCCTCAGGCAGCCTAGAAAGGCAGGTTCATAAATTCTGCGACTGAACACTGCTCACAGGCCACAGCGCGTTCAGTCAGACCAGTCCATTTAATTACAATTGCTAGTGAGGAAATTACACTGGAAAACACGAGAACTTACATTACCCTGGAAAGGAGCCCAAAGCACATGCTCAATTCTGTGCTGCTGAAAGCCAGGCAGAGGCCTGCCTTTGGGCTGTGAGGTGCCACCATCCACCTGCGGACAGCTGACAGGTGCGGGCATGGGTGCCACGGAAACAAAACACCCTCTGGGGGCGGGCCTGGGAAACCCGGCTGTGAAATCCAAATACTTTTAATCCATTACTTTTGCTTCTGGGTGAAATTGTGGAGTTTTCAAAACACGAGGAGTCATCTCAACTCTGCGTGGACGTTAAGTCTACTACCAAACAAAAGCCCCCGTGAGTTTCCAAGATTTCAACAAGGAAAGCAGATCATTAAACCGCTACACGATTTGGTCAGTCTTTAGCAACTTTTAGTCTTCTTGTAGTTCCCAGGTTGTCCCAACAATGACTTTAGTGCCATTATTAAAATCATCCTTCCCCCTTCCTGTTTTTCTCCATAGTTTAGAAAACAGTATCTTTCTTCCCTTTCTCCAAACCCAGGTGTCCACGAATACCTTCTACCAAGTTACTCTCTCCTCCAGCTGGTCCTGGTTTTCTTATCAAAGTATCAGGTAGGTAAGAAATACTACGTATAAAAACATATTTCCCAGGTTTTAGATAATAATACAAAGAAGACTTGAGATCCCATCACCTAGGTTAAGAAAAAAGATTACCCTTTCGCTCGGGCATCCCCTGGGACCCCTCCCATCCCCTTCCCTTCCACTGAGAAAATCACTCCTGAACTCTGCCTTTCTCACAGTCTTGCTTTTCCTTCTCGTCTTTATGACATCTGTGTATCCCTAAAGAGAATATATTCTCCAGCTTTGTGTGTTTTCAAACTTTATCAAAATGGTATCATATTGCATGTATTCTGCTGCAACTTATTTTTCACTGTACATTTTCTTAGATTCGTCCAAGTGTATTTCTTTTGCACGTAGTTATTATTCTCACTTCAACATGAATTCCGCTCTATGAACATACTAAAATTTATCTATGTATTATTGCTGAACAGCTGGACTACTGTCAATTTTGTTATTACAAACTTTTTTTTTTAATGTTTGTTTATTTTTGAGACAGAAAGAGACAGAGCACGAGTGAGGGAGGGGCAGAGAGAGAGGGAGACATGCAATCTGAAACAGGCTCTCAGCAGTCAGCACAGAGCCTGATGCGGGGCTCGAACCCATGAACCGTGAGATCATGACCTGAGCCGAAGTCAGATGCTTAACCAACTGAGCCACCCAAGCGCCCCCCCACTTTTTTTTTTGCTTACTTCTTTTGAGAGAGAGAGAGAATGTATATGCACGTGGGGGAGGCCCAGAGAGAGACAAAGAGAGAGAATCCCCAACAGCTCCATGCTGTCAGCACAGAGCCCAAACTCATAAAACCATGAGATCATGACCCAAGCCAAAATCAAGAGTCAGAACGCTCAGCTGACTAAGCCACACAGGTGCCCCTACAAACATTTCTGATATGACTTTTCTTACCCACCTTTGGTACACAAGTGTACACATAAAGTATAGATGTCTGTGTGGGTATGTGGTGTAGATGTGTGTGTGTGCGTCTGCTTGTCCGTGTGCACTCGCCTTCTGAGGCTGCATATCATGTGTGCGCGCATGCGTATGTGTAAGGGCATCGGTGTGTTGTGTACACACGCACACATGATAATAGACCTGTTCGGTCACAGGACGTTTATCTGAAACTTTACTGACTGAGACAAATAATCTTTCAAAGTAGTCGAATCAATTTATAATCTCACTCTTGATGCTGCAAATTCTTACTAATACATAAACACTCCTAGCCATTCACGTTTTTACTCATCGGGCTGCTGTGAAAGGTTTTAAGGTTTTAATTCCCACTTCCCTGATTATAACAAACTGAGCACCTTTTCCATACCTGTTAGCCATTCATGTTGCCTCTTCTAGTGTCCTTTCAATTCTAATGCTCATTTTGCTACTGGGTTGCCTGTCTTTCTCCTTTTTTTAAAGTTTTTTTAATATTTTATTTTCGAGAGACAGAGTGCAAGCAGGGGAGGGGCAGAGAGAGAGGGAGACACAGAATTCAAAGGAGGTTCCGGGTTCTGAGCTGTCAGCACAGAGCCTGATGTAGGGCTTGAACCCACAAACCATGAGATCATGACCTGAGCCGAAGCCTGATACTTAACCGACAGGGCCACCCTTTTTTTAGGCATTTTTGATACATTCTGAATACATAATACTGTGTCAATTATAACCTTTCCCAGTTTGTGACTTGTTGTTTGATTCTCTTTATGTGGCCTTTTGATGAACAGAAGTTCTCAATTTTCATATGGTCCAATTAATCAATCTTTTCTGTTACTATCTGAGGTTCATGTGTGTTGGTCTTAAAAAAGAAGGTTTAAGAAATCTTTCCCTACATCAAAAGGCATGATGATAGTCTTATATTGTCATATAAAGGTTTTAAAGTTTTGCCTTTCTCACTTAAATCCATGAGTTCCTGGAGGTGTAAAGTGTGTACGTAGTGTGAGCAGGGACAAGAGTATCCCAGACTGATGTCACTCAAAGCAGTTGCACTTTTTGTTACTGGCCTGCAATGAAATAAGGTGCCTGAGCCAGCATGTCACTCAACGCATTGATTCTTCAGAGAGTAGGTTGTGCTACAAAAATATGTCAGCTGAACCAGAAAGCATGCTCTGCAAGTGGTCAATTTACGCTCTGGTGTGAGTTCCTTATCTCATCTTGGATGGAAGACAGTGTTTGCAGGCCAGCTCATTGCACAGTACCGTCTGGGCAGAGGATGTGGGATCTGTACAAAGCCCAGTGGGTGGGGTGGGTGGGGACAGAACCGGTAATGTGGCCCACTGAAGAACACAGAGAAGACCAGTATGTCTGGGAAGGAAAGAAGGATAAAGTGCCCAAATACAGGGTGAGAGGGAGGTAGGGGATCAAGACATTCAATGCTTGGAAGCCATGATGTTGAGGATAACAATTTCATAAATGCAATCGGAAGCATGGAAGGCATTTAGAAGCATGACATGCTCAGAATAATGGTTAAAAATCCGTCCTGCTACAGTATGAGGAACAGGTTAAAGGAAGCAAGAGGCGATGAGGAGACTGGTTATATGGTCACGGCAGTTGAAGCTTGAGAAGATGGTGGCTCACATTAGAGTCGTCTTTTCAGAACTCTGCTACTCAGTGTGGCCAGTATACCGCTGGCAACAGCTGGGGGTTTGAGAAATACAGCCCCTCTGGCCCATCGAGATACTAGTGGGTCAGACACTGCTTTCAACAAGATTCTGGATGATTCATGTGCCTGTTAAAGTTTGAGAGCACTAGCCTGAGATTTTTTTTTAAGAGAAATCCACATGGAGATATCAAGTTCACAAACAGATATGTGAGCCTAGAGATAAACCTGCAAAAGTTAGAAGGAGAAATCTGAGAAGCAGGGGGAACCAGGAATGGGAGATGACAAGCAAACAGAAAAGGAGTTCCAGAGTCAGGAAGGGGTCTGGATGACCAAGAGAGGTCAAGAAAAGGAAAGCTGGAAAGCACCTACAAGATGTGACAACAGGTCTCTTTAGCCTTGTGGTGGCAGAAGCCGGGTTGCCGGGGGTTGAAAAGTGAAAGACAAGTGAGGTAATGGGGAATATGTGCAGCCATTTTGGGGGGAGGTTTGGCTGAATAGGGCAGGAGAGGGACAAGACGGCAGCTGGAAGGGTCCAGGGAGAAGTGTCTGGTTCTCCGATAATAGGTAAGAATCACCAAGGAGCTCAATAAAGACGGAAGCTTCAAAAAATGCAAAACTTCAATCCAATCAAGAGAAAACATCAGACAAACCTACAGGCATTCTATAAGAGACCTAACTCTTCAAAGATCTCAAGGTCATAAAAGACAAGGAAAGACTGAGGAACTGTCATAGACTAGAGAAGACTAAGGAGATGTGACAACCAAATGCAATGTGGGATTCTGGATTGGATTCCAGAACAGAAGGGGGAAACTGTAAAGTCTGTAGTCTAGTGAACAGATTTGTACCAGGGTTAATTTCTTTGCTTTGATAACTCTACTATGATTATACAAGATTCTAACATTAGGGAAAGCTAATTAAAGGGTCTATGGGAACTCTGTGTATTAATTTTTGAACTTTGTTATATGTCTAGAATTGTTTGAAAATAAAAACTAAAGTCAGATTGTCATTCAGTAGATGGGGTAGGGGGCTTAGGAACTGGAGTGTGTTTGTGTTTGCTGCTGTTCTTCTTGTTTCAGAATCCACATTTTGAACCAACGCCATGGGTAAGGGCCTTTCTTTGAAAGGCACTGGGCTAGAGCAATGCCAGTGGAACAATCCAGAAGAGAGGACTAGGTGGAAGATGCAGTGGAACCCAGGTGGCAGAGAAGGAAGGAGAAATGGCATCCAGAGGGGAACTGGTCTTTGATCCCCAACCGGAGTACAGGCTGAGAAGGCGAGTGCAGAGACGGGGCTGCTGTGCACACATGCTCGTGAGAACAGAGGGGAATTCTGGTCAGAGGAAGGATGGGTCCGAGCGCACCAGGACACTGGAGAATGTGTGAAGTCGCCATGGAGCGGGGAGCAGGACTGCCTACAGACATAAACAACATGGCTCCAGGCTCTATCACGGAGCTACGGTCTACAACAGAAATGAGGTTCTCCATGTCTCATGCTGTTCCCAAATCAGTATTTTAGCCTCCACCTGGATGTGGGGACTTACCCAAAGAACTATCACTGATGAGCTCTCTGCAAAGAAAAGTATCACTCAGAGTAAATGGCGGTCCCCAACTGTACAGCCCCAATATTTGAAGATCTCAAACTATGTAAAACTTCTTTTAGAAATCTTCTTTTGTTGCTTAACTTTTATTAAGTCACAGACGACATTAAAATGCCCATATTTCCATATTTCACACCTGTTATGGACTGAATTGTATCCCCTACCCCACCAAAAAAAATCCATATGCTGAAGGTCTGACCCCCAAGGAGGCTATATTTGGAGACAAGGCCTCTCCAGAGGCAGACACGGTTAGATGAGGTCATACAGGTCGGGCCCTGGTCCAACAGGGTATCCTTATAAGAAGAGGGGGAGACACCAGAGCTCACGCTCTTGGAGTGCTGGCACAGAGAAACAGCCCCGTAAGAACACAGCAGGAAGGCACCGTCTGTCAGCAGAAAGAGGCCTCATCAGAGACCACCCCTGCTGGTACCTTGATCTTGGACTTGCAGCCTCCAGACACATGAGAAAATAAATGTCTGTTGTTTAAGCCCTGAAGTCTGTGGCAGTTTGTTTTAATGGCCCAAGTGACTAAGACAACGCCTTTCGTTCCCGACTCCAGAAAGAGGCACTGGGATGCAGTAGGGGCTACCGGAAACAAGGGCCTGCAGGCTTTGGGCCCTACCCTGCTCTACCACAGTTAATTAACTGCCAACTTTTCTTTTATTTTTTTTTTATTTTTTAATGTTTTATTTATTTTTGATACAGAGAGAGACAGAGCATGAGAGGAGGAGGGGCAGAGAGAGAAGGAGACACAGAACCAGAAGCAGGCTCCAGGCTCTGAGCTAGTTGTCAGCATAGAGCCTGACACGGGGCTCCAACCCACGAACTTGAGATATGACCTGAGCCAAAGTTGGAGGCTTAACCGACTGAGCCACCCAGGCGCCCCCCAATTTTTCTTTTATATTTACTTACTTTTGTGAAAGCACAAGCAGGGAGGGGCAGAGAGAGGGGTACAGAGGATCTGAAGTGGGCTCTGTGCTAACAGCAGTGAGCCCAACGCAGGGCTCGAACTCATGAACCATGAGATCATGACCTGAGCCAAAGTCGGATGCTCCACCAATTGAACCACCCAGGCGCTCCAATTAACTGCCAACTTTGAGGAATTCAGTTTCACATTCCTGGGTCTCAGTTCCCTCTTCAGCTAATAAGATATAGGGTTCCTGAAAATCACTACCTGAAAAACGAGCATTCAAGTGTTCACTTTCTATGTGCAGGCCTGAAATATGACCCTGTGCACATGCTATAGGTTTTCTCCATCGGGGTTTCCTGTTGTTTGCAACGGAAACAATTCTGGCCACATAAGCAGGAGAGGAAATCAAGGGAAGGATACCAGAGAGTCCCCAGAATGGACTAGGGGCTCAGTTTCAGAAGAGAGACAAGAGCCAAGTGCGACTGGGCACCAGAGAAGCCAGCTACAGACAGTGTGCGCTGATGACACCGAGCTGGAACTCCATGGGCATGGCTGCCAGTGGACCCCCCCCCCCCCGCAACTCTTCTACTTTGTGGCAAAACATCTTCAATAATCCAAGTCTAGCTGGTCCCACTGGCCATGCCTAAATCACATGCCACATTGCTCGTCAACCCTGCAGTCCTCTGCCCCTCACACAATGAAAATTTTCCCGAAAAGGGAAAAGTCAGCTTGCCAAAATGACAAATGGCTGCTACATCGGGGGGGGGGGGGGGGAGGGGGGGGGTTTGGGTTTAGCCAATAAAAAGCACAGGCCTTCAACACTGGTATACTATGATCCCATCAGAGAGGGAGACAACAGGGCCAAAAGCTCCAGAACATTCCACAGAGAATAGAAGCAGGTCCTATTCAGTCTCAAATTTGCTCAGCTCCCCTGGAGAAATCCCCTATAATTAGTCACATCTTTCATTTCCTCCTCTAGAGATGGGGACATAGATAACAATTAAGACTTCACTAAAACACGAATAGAACTAGTAAGTAACTTCAGAAAACAAAAACTGCATGCAATACTAAATAAAGGTACCACAAAGTTTTTTTAAAAATCCATACTACTGGGGTGTCTGGGTGGCTAAGTCGGTTAAGCAGCTGACTTCAGCTCAGGTTGTGATCCCACGGTCCGTGGGTTCGAGCCCTGCGTCGGGCTCTGTGCTCACAGCTCAGAGCCTGGAGCCTGCTTCCAATTCTGTGTCTCCCTCTTTCTCTGCCCCTCCCCCACTCACAGTCACCTCTCTCTGTCTCTCAAAAATAAACATTAAAAAAAGTTTCACACTTTTATAGCTGAAACATCAGTACCCTACCCCTTACCCACAGTTTCGCTCCACAATTTCCGTTAGCTACGGTCCAGAAGCACACGATTCTCCTTCTGACGGGTGGTCAGAAGGTCAACAGTGACCTAACACGACATCACAATGCCTACGTCATTCGCTTTGCTTCACCTTGTCACACCGGCATTTTGTCATCTCCCATCAACACAAGAAGAGTGAATACAGTATAGTAAGATATTTGGGGAGAGAAAGCAGATTCACCTTTCATTACAGTATATTGTTCAAATTGTCCTATTTTGTTATTGGTCCTTGTTGTCGATCTCTTACTGCGCTCATCTATAAATGAAGCTTTATCAGAGATACGCATGATAAGACTAAACACAGCATCTGTAGGGTTTGGTACCATCCACCATTCCAGGCATCCATGGACATGGTCTTGGAATGTATACCTCATGGATGGGGGGACACTATATAGAGGCTTCAGGTTGGGATTCAGGGATTCCCTATTTCTTTGCATGATTTTCTCATCTGAGCAGAGAAGGATATTGAAATGTCAGCTTGACTCAAAGCATGGGACAGAGTATTTACTGGAAGGTGTTGTGTTGCTTTGTCTTACTCCTTCCTAAATAAAACACAGTCCTCTTTTCCCGACCTGCAAAAGCAAGACCGTCAGCACTTCAAGTAACCAAAACAAAACAAACCCAACTCTCTCAGCTCACTGAGAACAAAGGCGAAAAATCCTCAGTCAGCCATCTGTTTCTAAAATAATTTAATTCAAAACACAGTCCCATAACAACAGGGAAAAGGACACCGTCGGCCTCAAGATAATCTGCTGTCTCTGGTTACACTCAGGCCTGGACCGGCACACGACATCCCATGACTCAGCATGAGGAGGCACTCTCCCCCCGAGACACGGGGGCCAGCAGCCATTTGTTTCCACACGAATGCGCCAGCCCTTAACGAAGTGACCAGGAGACATCACCGCCTCACTGGGCGGGTCTAATTTCAACAGTAAAGAGCTTATGCTACGGGCTCAATTCCTTAATTCAGCTCTAAACTAAGCTTTTATATTATATCAGGGGAGCAAAAGGTTTTTAAAAGACAGAGTGGGGGCGCCATTCCGGCGGGAAGCAGCCGCACAGACAAAGGCCCCATGTCTGGACAACGTGGGATGTGTTTGCGTCACAAACAGTAGTGGCTCCAACTGGCTGGAGAGAATGCTAGAAAAGTTGGCTGAGGAGTGTGAAAGTCCGTGGACAATGGGGATCCAGTGGGTATTTTGAGCAAAGTGGCCTTTTTATCAGGTACACTGCAGAAAAATCACACCGCAGAGTGGAAAGAAGCAGGAAGCAGTGACCCATCAGGTACAGAGCCGAGGGGGTGAGAATGAGCAGAGCACGATCACACGGGAAAGGAAAGAAGTCACGAGTCAGAGGGACCACACAATAGCAAAACATGATAAAAACTTGGCAGCTGGCGGGATGCATGAGGCAAGAGGGAAGTCCAAGGTGATTCTGAGTCACAGATTCAACTGCCCACTACGGACAGCTCCATCCGAGTACCAAACAGGCCCCTAAGAAACCCCTGATCACCCCTCGGTGCCAGTTCACACTCATTCTCAGTCCCAGCCTTTTGGTTAACTCTCAGATCTCCCCATCCTCATCACCCCCACTTAGTTTGGGTCCTTAACCTTCCTCGCTCAGAATGCTACCAAGACAGAGAGGTTCCCTGCTCAGGGACTTTACAGTGGGGAAGAGGAGACCATAATTACAAACTAAGGAGGCCACTAAGGAACAAGCAAGGTGCTGATGACCCACAATGATGGACGAAGGTCAGGAAAGTTGACTCTGAGGAGGTTGTGCCTGAGCCGACACCTAGAAGACAAGGAGCCAGGAGAAAAAAAGTAGGAGAGAAGATCTCCTACAGGAGAGTAGGAGAGAGGGAATGGTGCCTGCAAAAGCCTGGAGCAGGAAAGATTTTGACAGATGTGAAAATAGCTGGTGTGCGCAGCTCAGAGCCAGCAAGGGGAGCCTGACTCAGGGCGAGGCTGGCTGGCGCAGGAGGCATGAAGCCAACCCCAGGTGGGGAGAGATGTGGTTTAGTGCTCAAAAGAGCAATTTGGGCTGAGGAAACAGATTTGGTGATTATCGGTGGAAAGATGATAATTGAAGTCAAATGATCCCGTCAAGGAAGAGAGAGAGAAACAAAGTTCAGCTCTTCACTCTAGTTCACTGAAGGGACAGCAATCAGAAGGGCCACCTTCAGCAATCACACCAGACAGAGTGCTCTTTCCATCCACTTCTACAATGCGATTCTGCCAAGCACACAAATCATTTTCATCCTTACTTAATTTATTTCCATTCACTGACAATCTTTCCCAAACCCCCTCTTCTGCCTGCTTATTGGTATGAAGAGCCTACTGATTAGCAATTATCCATAGCATTAACTCTCTAAGTATCTATAATTATGACTTCTCTTAGTTTATTTGAGGGCTCCGTGGGACTCCAGGATGAGAAATAACATGAAGTTAATGTAAATACTAATTTGCCAAGAAACTAACCAGACCAAATATGTAGATAAGCCAAAAGGCAATTTTCCAAAACTGAACCTTTACCAGTGTACAGTGCTCTTTGTTTTTGCTGTTTAAAGTGTCTAAATGCCTCCATCAAACCAATTTCAGCATTTTGAACTTTTTATTATAAAAATTTCAGAAATACACATAAAAAAAACGAAAGACTAAAACCCATTGCCAGGCATCAACACCAACTTTTGGCCATGCTCACCCTTTTTTTAATGAAAGTAAAACCAATCCCAGATACTACTGAATTCACCAATAAATGCTTTGGTATCTCTGATAAGGACTTTAAAAAACCATGGCCAGAATCATTATCACAGCCAACAAAATTGGAAATAACTCCTAGTATCATCTAGTTACACATCCCATACTTAGTTTTCCTTGATGGCCTCAAAGTACTTTTGTACAACTGCCTTTTTCATATTAGGATCCAAACACAGGTACACACACTGTTTGGGTGATGGGTCTCCTAAGTCTCTTTTCCTCTATAATAGTTTCCTTCTCCGTTTTTATTATTTTAAGCTCTCGCAATCTACTTGTTAAAGAAAAAGGTCATCTGTCCCTGCAGCCAGCCCGTATTCCACATTTGGCTGGCTAGAGTCTCGTGGTGTCATTTAGTATGTTCTTCTAACCCTCAAATTTTCTATAAACTGGTCATTACATCGAGAGGCTTTATTACATTCAGGATCAATATCTTTTGCAAGAATACTTTCTAGGTGGTCTTTTGTACTTCCAACTGTATCACATCAGGACGTGCCTGATGCCTGGCTGTCCCACAGCGAGTGACACTAAAATTTATCAGGGGCTTTAGATGGTGACAGCCTGTTCTATCCATGATAAGACTCTTCATCAACTTTTCACCAAATGATGAAACAGTCAAGATGATTATTGCTTACATCCATTAGAGAGGTTGGAAGGTTTTTAAGCCTGTGTTAATTAAAAGATATTCCTAACACTTCCGAGATATATTCACAGAAAGAAAAATAATTATTTGGTGTCTGAAACAATAACATAATTACATAATAACATGCTTGTGTGCATTTGAGAACATTTCTTAAGTCACCTGATCAAGGATTCAATGCGAAGATGCTGAATTCTGTACTGTTCTTCAGGAAGACTACAGGTAAATTACTAACTCTGCACATAAAAGAATAAAGCCTGTGTCTGTCTGACTGTCTCTCTCTCAAGTTCAAAGTGCCTAAAAGGTAGTGAATAAAAAATAAAGGAAATCTTGGAAATGAAGAGCATTATGGAGGAGGAAGGGAGGAGGAAATAAAATGTCAGGATATCTCCAAAGCGGTACTTTTATTTTAGTCCCTTCCCAAAGGAGACATGAACAAAGTACTAAAATAACCTGAAAACATGATGGTCAAACAGCTTCAATTTAACTTTTTCCCATACCCCGTAACAGGAATTTCTAGAAAACAGCAAAAAGAACCAATCTTTTTCTTCCCTGTCCTCCACTTGTAGAAGTTAATAACAGGAGAATACCTTTGTGGACAGAAGCAAGGAACCTCCCGCCTCCAAAACTGGGAACTAGTTAATACCTTCTGCGGCCTCACTTAATGACCCTGAGGAAGCCTCTACTAATAGCCGAGCCTCCCAGGCCAGCCTGCCTGTCCCCCAGGGGCAGGGAGCCTGCAGCTCACGGAACAGGCCCAAGTGGGAGGGGAGGGACGTGGGGGACTCCGTCATCGGTGTGACCTCCGGGGATGGTGATGAGGGAGCCTGAACTCCCTGAATACGGAAATGTTCCAAAAGCTGCAACGGATGCCACTGAGCTGTACACTTAAAAGTTATTAAAGTGGTAAATTTCACGTTCTGTGTATTTTACTGCAAGAAAAAAACGTTGCAATGGTCAGCTGAGCCTACAGGATTGTGTCCACAATACCCACCTCTCCATGCAGGCGATCCCTCCGCCAAAACCCTTTGCTCTCTCCCCAGCACCACACGCCTCTCTGGGGAGGTAGATCTTTATCTGCACCCAAGAGTTCAAGGGACATTTCTAGATTATCATCTTTATTCTTGAATAGTTATGCACAAAATTGGGGTGCATCACATAATATTTAAAAGAAGGACACAGAGGTGCCTGGGGGGCTCAGTCAGTTGAGCATCCAACTCTTGGTTTCAGCTCAAGTCATGATCCCAGGATCATAAATTGAGCCCCATGTCAGGCTCTGAGTTGACAGTGCAGAGCCTGCTTGAGATTCTCTCTCTCCCTCTCTCTGTCCCTGCCCCGCTCACGTGCTTGTGCTCTCTCTCTCAAGTTAATATACATAATACATACATACATACATACATACATAGCTAAATAAAGAAACAAACGATGCAGTAAGAATATCCAGAGTGGATGAAACTCGTTTCTAGTGCAGCAGAACCACTCATGGGTGCTGTAGCGGAAAGACCTGGTGAAGGATGCTTAGGCCCGTGGGGAGGCCCAAAGAGGCAATTTCGTGAAAGGGTTGGGAAGTTTCCTGGTGATGAGCTTTCCTGGGCCCTGTGCCAAGAACACATTCACTGCCTCACCTGCAAGGATAAATGGGAGGCGGGCCCACGGCAGGAAAGCTCAGGCAGGAACACAAAGGACCAAAGGACCTGCTGCCCCCAGCAACTCAGAAACAGCTCCACGGGGCCTCACCCAGCAGATGGGCGGCTAAAACGTGTTCCTCCGGGTTGTCTATCTTCAATCGCTGAGGAACGCTTTTAGACCCACAAGAAAGAAGCAGGGACATAATCAGAGAGCTCCTCATTTGTGAAAACGATGATCACGATGGCTCCAGAGTGCTCCCTCTGTTCCCAGATGCCTTGCCTGTAAGCCTCCATTCCCACAAAGCCCTACTGGGAAGGTACAGGGAGGCGCCCGGAGCTCCAGCTGGGCCCCAGCCTGGCAAGAGAGTCAGGACGAGGGCCCTGGTCTGTCTGCAGCTTCGATCACAACATGCAAAATGACTCCCCTGTATTAAGGAAACAACAGCCATCCGAATAAATTTTAACTTAAAAGCGATGCTTTTGCCAACAAGCACATGAAGAGATGTTCAGTGTCATCAGTCAGTAGAGAAACCACAATCAGATGTCAATTCACACCCATTAGGAGAACCACAGTGTTCTAAAGAGAACAAGAGAAAACAACGTGTCGGGAAGCACGTGGAGTCATCGGAATCTTCATACATTGCTGCTGCATCCTCCGTGGAAAACAAGTTTTGCATCTTAAACTTAACAAGTTAACCATGGCATTACCATATGACCCAGTAATTCCACTCCTAGGTATAAACCCAGGAGAACTGGGGTGCCCAGGTGGCTCAGCAGGTTGAGCGTCTGACTTCGGCTCAGGTCATGATCTCGTGGTCCGTGTGTTCAAGCCTCGAGTTGGGCTCTGTGCTGACAGCTTAGAGCCTGGGGCTGTTTCGGATTCTGTGTGTGTGTCTCTCTCTCTGCCTCTCCCCAACTCGCACTCTGTCTCTCTCTCTCAAAAATAAAAATAAACATCAAAAAAAAAAAGTAAACCCAAGAGAAATGGAGACAGGTTTCAAGAAACAAAACCTTGTACAGGAAAGCTCACAGCGGCACCATTAACAACAGCCAATCAGAGGAAATGACTCAAATACCCATCAACTAATGAACAAAGTGTGGTATATCCATACAACGCGATACTATCCAGCCATAAAAATGAATGAAGAAGTCACACATTCTTCAACACAGATGAACCTTAAAACATTATGCTAAGTGAAAGCAGCCAGGCACACACACACAAACATTTATTGTATGATTCCATTTGCATGAGATATCTAGAATCAGCAAACCCACAGAAACAGCTGATTAGTGGCTGCCAGGGGTGGGGGAGGGGAGCAATGGAAATAGAAGTGGTGAACATCCTTAATGCCACTGAACTGCACACTTTAATTAAAATGGTAATTTTAGGTTCTGTGTATTTTACTATAATCTTTTAAAGCAATCAATCCAAGGGCTCAAATACAAAAACTCTAAATTAAACATCCTTCTGCCAATTTAACTTCGGTAAACTTGCTATACTGAAGCTGACTTTCCTATCAGCGCGCTGTTTCTCAGAGGGATCCTGCTCTCAGAATCACCTGAAGATCTTTTTTTTAAAAAAAGTGGATATCAGGGCACCTGGGTGGCTCAGTCGGTTGAGCATCCGACTTTGGCTCAGGTCACCATCTCGCAGTTCATGAGTTCAAGCCCTACATCAGGCTCTCTGCTGTTAGCACGGAACCCACTTGGGGTCCTCTGTCCTCCTCTCTCTGCCCCTCCCTCCTTCCCTCTCTCTCAAATAAACATAATAATAATATAAATATAAATTATAAATTACATAAAAATAAAAATAATTTAAAATAAATTTTAAAAATGTGGCTTTCCAGGCACTTCCCCAAACTCTCCAAGAGGATGGGACCAGGGAAATCAGTGTCCTCCTAGCACCACTGCTAAGACCCCCATCCCTGTGCTTCCTGCCAGTTCCCGGAGCTGCTCAAAAGGAAGGTGTTAATCACCTCCTTACTACAGGCTGACAGCTGCCTGTGTGGGCTGCTAGCATCCGCTGTGTTAGCTCCCTGTTGCATTTGCGAAGTCAAGCCCCTCCACCGGGCAGAAGCTGACCTTGGCCCTGCTCACTATTTGCAGTCCCGTGCCACCTGAGGTCCACAGAGGTGGTTATCTTGCTTTTGAGCCTGATGAGACTTTTCAGTGTCCTATGTTTGTACTTCATCTGTCATTTTATGTATTTAAAGTATAGTTCATATTTAAAGCATGAACTCACACGTCCCTTCTCACCCAAAACTGTGATTGATTCCTGACCACCTCCACTTTAAAACCAGATTCCCGGAGGCACCTGGGTGGCTCAGTCGGCTGAGCGTCTGACTTTAGCTCTCAGTTTGTGATCTCACAGTTTGCAGGTTTGAGCCCCATGGTGGGCATGCTGCTGTTGGCACAGAGCCTGCTTCGGATCTTCGGTCCTCCTCTCTCTGTCCCTCCCCCGCTCCCACTCATGCTCTTTCTCTCTCAAAAATAAATAAAACGTTTTAAAAAAAAGTTTAATTTATAAAAAACAAAATAAAACCAGATTACTAATATGGTTTCTTCTAGGCATATTGAAATCATCCTTTAAAACAAACTAGCTCTTAAATTTTTTAATTCGAGTGGCAATTTTGAAATATATCTACAGTCTGGATCAACAGCAAGCTTGGCAAAGGACACAATTTTTAAGCTGGTTCCCCCTTCTCTTACCACCCTCCCTCTCCTGCCGCCCCTCCCCCGTCTCTCCCCATCCTCTGCTAGCTTCTCCCTACCTCCGTCTTCTCCCTTTCCTCTGTATTCTCTACCTCCGTCTTCTCCCTTTTCTCAGCTGGTTTAATGTTAAGAATATGGAACCAAATAATATATTACATTGTTACATTTACTGAGTGGGGTTTATTATTCTCTGCTTTTATCTTTTTTTATGGTTTTTATTTATTTTTGAGAGACAGAGAGAGACAGTGTGAGCAGGAGAGGGTCCGAGAGAGAGGGAGATATAGAATCCGAAGCAGGCTCCAGGCTCTCAGCTAGCGGTCAGCACAGAGCCGGACGCAGGGCTCGAACCCACGAATCGTGAGATCATGACCTGAGCCGAAGTCAGACGCTCAACTGACTAAGCCACCCAGGTGCCCCTACATCCTTCTTTTAAAATGTGGTCATGTGTATGATTTGTAAGACTCATATATTAAGTCAGTAGGCTTTGTGTATAGTTTTTAAAAGAATGAAAGTATATAAGCGGAGGTGTGCTTGGGAATGTTCTAATGGAGTGTGTGACCTGCGAGTTTGGAGACCACCACCTGGTCTGTCTGGCCAGCCGGGTCGGGTGCACCTGGAGGCCGGCAAACCTGTGTGTAGATCCCCGGTCCGCGTCCTACGAACAGATGGCGCTTGCGAATTCCTTAACGGGGCTTTAGTTTCTTCATTTGCAGAATGGGTTGTTGGGGGAGTTAAGTGATACAATGTCTGAAAGGTGCTTAGCACAAAACTTGGCCTGTAGTAGGCAGTCAGTAAGTAATAGCTATCACTGAGGTTAATAAATGGATTTTTACTGCTTTCCATTTCTTCTCAGGGAAAATTGGTCACCACTGCAACCACAAATTACACAAGACACACAACTGGATAAACAATGATTCTGTACTAACAGACTTAAAAACAGTGAGATCACGTAGAAGGAAGTAGGAGAGTTTACTTTCATTCCTCCCCACTTGGTGTGAACATGTTGATAAATAAAATCCAAGGGAATGTCCTACTGTGGCTTTCCTACACCAGTTGGCAGGGTGGCTTGGCGCTGCTGACCTGTCCTCTTCGGCTCCTCTGCCCCAGGGAAGACGCATGCATGTCCGCGGTTCTCAGTCGGGTAGGGTGACCTTGAGGGGGCATTTGTCCTTGTCCTTACTAGATCCACGGACACGTTACAGACAGCGGTGGGGTCAGGAATTCCAAACAACTGGGGACCTCTAGATGTGCCTGTCTAACACTGTTGTAAGTCCTTTATTTTTTTTAAAGTTCTGTTTTAGAATATCTTTGGTGTGTGAGGACTTCTCTTCCTGCCCCAGTAGCCAAGCAGGAGAAGCAGATCACATGTCATGACAGTAAAGCGGTTTAAAATTCTCCCTGAGGAAAAAAGAAATCTCACTGAGGATACCCTGTGTTCTTTTTTGAATAGTGTCAGTAATTAAGACTCTTTTTCTCTTAGAGGCCACTGATTCCTCTAGAGAAATCAACCAAGGCTTATATACGAGCAGAAAAAAAATTTTTTTAAAGAACAAATTATGACCAGCGTTTAAAAGCAGAGAATAGGGGTGCCTGGTGGCTCAGTGGGTTAAACCTCTGGCTTTGACTCAGGTCATGATCTCACGATTCGTGGGTTCGAGCCCCATGTCGGGCTCTGTGCTGACAGCTCAGAGCCTGAAGCCTGCTTCAGATTCTGTGTCTCCCTCTCTCTGCCCCTACCCTACTCACGCTCTGTCTCTATTTCTCAAAAATGAATAAATATTTTTTAAAATTCTAAGGGGCACATGGGTGGCTCAGTCAGTTGAGCGTCCGACTTTGGCTCAGGTCATGATCTCACGGTTTGTGAGTTTGAGCCCCGCATCAGGCTCTGTCAGCAGAGAGCCTGGAGCCTGTCCTCAGATTCTGTCTCCCTCTCTCTCTGACCCTTCCCTGCTCACACTGTCTCTATCTCAAAAAAAAACCCAAACATTAAAATAAATAAATAAATAATTTTAAGAAGGATGTAAATATGTGATAATTATAAATGATATTATTCAATATCAATATTTAGGGGCCAGTTTCTTACCATATCTGATAAAATATTCTTGTGGGTGGAACTGCGTCCCCCCCAAAAAGACATTGAAGTTCTTAGCCCTGGTACCTCAGGACACGCCCATCCTTGGAAAGGGGTTCTTTACCGCGGTAACGAAGTTACAGTGAGGCCATGAGAGAGTGGCCCTAATCCAGAGTGACTGGTGTCCTTAAAAAAAGACGGGAAATTCAGACACAGACATGGTCTGATGGAAGACGTGAGATGTAGGGAAAAAAAGACAGCTGGGGTGATGCGTCCCCAAGCCCAGGAAGGCCAACGATTGCCGGCAAATGCCAGAAGCTGGGAGAAGCAAGCAGGACTCCTTCAGAGGACGCAGGGCCCTGCCGATGCCTTGATTCGGACTTCGAGCCCCCAAAACAGTGAAAGGATGCACTTGTGCTGTTTGAAGCCCGTGGGGGGTACTTCGTTGCGGCAGTCGCAGGAGACCACACAGATGTTGTCCCTGTCCCTGTAGCAAGGAGGCTGAATGCCGCCCGGAGCAGGGGAGCACAGACTCGGCTGCCCCCACTTACCTGTTCGCACCGCAAAACTATACGCCACAAGTCCCCACCCCCTCAGCAAAGTCATTGGAAGCCACTTGTCTACCAGGGAAAATGTGTTTATATAGAATTTGGAAATCGCTTACAAGAGCATCCATCCACCTCCATCCAGCCCAAGCCATTGAGACAGCAAACGGAGCAGACTCACTGCCAACACCTCCACGCCCCAGGGTCCCTGTGTGTCCCTCGGGATGCTTTATGCTCCGTTTGTGACATGAAATCCTCTGTCACACAGACCAAGTGAGGGTGTCAGGGTCAACCTGTACATTACCTATGACAAAACTTCATCTTGAGTTTTATATACAAAATAGGTATTTTTTATTACCCTTCTCATTTTTTTTAATGTTTATTTATTTTTGAGAGAGAGAGACAGAGTGCAAGTGGGGGAAGGGCAGAGAGGGAGAGAGATAGAGACAGAATTGGAAGCAGGCTCCAGGCTCTGAGCTGTCAGCACAAAGCCCAGGTGGGGCTCGAACTCATGCTCCATGAGATCGTGACCTGAGCCGAAGTCAGACACTTAACTGACTGAGCCACCCAGACGCCCCACAAAATAGGTATTTTAAAAAATAAGTAAAAGTTCTCCTTTCTCCTGCCCCACTATGGACACAAGCCCACACTGCAATCTCCTCATACAGAAAAGAGACAGGAGGCTAGTGCCTACCTGTGGGACCCACCTAACATCTTAACTACCATTCGGAAGGCCAGCCAACTCCACATTATTAAAGGTCAAATAATCTAGTCTCCCTGGATCAATATTTATTTATTGAGTATCTACTACATACCAAGTAAATCACCAGATGTCACAGAAATATTTAAAAAAAAACAGCCACAAAGAACTTGAAAATCCTTGGGGTGGCAAGACGAAGTATGTTTACAAGAGCAATAGAATTTCCAAAACCACCGTGAAGTACACTTGAGGAAGGCCTTCAGAGCACAAGAAAGACTTAGGTCAGGGCTGAAAAACGGCGGACTTACAGAGCAAAGGTAGTTGCCTCTCGGGCCCAGCAGGGAGACCGCATTAGCACAGAGCAGCAGAGGGGGAGGCTCGGGAGACGGTGGGGCTTTGGGTGACCTCGAAAATGCACACCTGACCTCGAACAACCAGATTCAAACTACTCTAAACATTCTTCCAGAAGTATAATATATGCCACAATATGAAGACGCTCCTGAAGTACTGATACGAAATAATCTCTAAGATATGTCATTAAATGAAAAAAGAAAGGTACAGAACAGTGAGCATGGAAAGTCGTTTGTGCAAAGGGATACACACATGCACACACACGCTTTGGTTTGCATTTGCACTGATCTCTGGAAGAACACGGAAGACACTGATAACCTTCAAGGACTCGCATTGGGTGGTCAGGTAACAGGGTGGACAGGAGAGACACCTTCTACTTATAATTTGTGCCTTTTGTTTATTAGATGAAGTTTATCTGACGAAAGTATCCATCATGTGGCCACCACCCAAAACAAGACACAGAACATTTCCATCAACCCAGAACGTTCTCTCATGCGCTTTCTAGTCCATCCCACATCCCCAATTCCTAACTCCCAGGCAATCGCTTTCTGATTCTTACCAACCCACGGTCCCCTATTGTCCTCTGATGAGTCTGCTTCATTTCTTTGTTAGCTGCCTGGCTCCGCCCTGCAGGCATCGGAGTTTGTGACCTCGGCCTTCTAAATTGTGAACCACTCAACATATGACCTATTCAGTAAAGGATCAGGAAAGACTTTAAAATAAAGAAATACAACACAGCCCGGCCTGCCGATTCTGCCTGGAAACTTGTGATCTGTGATTTAGACACATATTTCCTGAAAAATAGTTAAGATGCTCTGTATGGAGGAAATTCTAAATCAAACTTACAAAAAGTTGCAACAATTTCTTGAACTCCCCACTCTACAGCCTCAGAAGGCTCTTAAACACAGATGCCTATGGAAGCCGGGGAGAAAGGAAGACCAGGAGAGACCCTCGCAAAATAAGGGCTGCGAGATCAAGCAAAGGGGGCTGCAGAGAGACATCCTCAGTGTGGCCCCACAATTCATAAAAGCAGGTTTGGTGACACTGGGTATTGTTACCTCAAGATAAGGCTGGCAATTCTTTCAATGTTTAAAAATGAATACAAATAACAAATAAATAAAAATAAATATAGAGCGCGTGGTTGGCTCAGGCGGTTAAGCATCCGACTTTGGCTCAGGTCATGATTTCACTGTTCATGAGTTCGAGCCCCACATCCGGCCCTGCGCTGACACTGCGGAGCCTGCTTGGCATTCTCTCTCCCTCTCTCTCCCTCTCTCTCAAAATAAATAAATAAGCTTTAAAATAAACAAATAAATAAATAAGTCTTCAGGCCAATGAAACCCCTTCTTCAAGCTAAAATTCAAACGAGGAATACCAGGAAATGTTTGCCTCAAGACTGAAGAGTTCCTCCCTCATGCACTGTTGGTGGGAATGCAAACTGACACAGCCGGTGTGGAAAATACTAGAGAAGTCCCTCAAAACATTAAAAACGGGGGCGTCGGCGTGGCTCAGTCGGTTAAGCCTCCGGCTTCGGCTCAGGTCATGATCTCACAGTTTGTGGGTTCGAGCCCTGCATCAGGCTCTGTGCTGACAGCTAGCTCAGAGCCTGGAGCCTGCTTCAGATTCTGTATCTCCCTCTCTCTCTCTCTGACCCTCCTCTGCTGGCGCTGTCTCTCTCTGTCTCTCAAAAATAAATAAAAAACATTAAAAAAAAAAATTGGCCCCAACACGGTCGGAACCATAGCGGACGGAAACGGGTCTCGGCCGCTGGGGCGGGAGGCGCAGTGATGCCCCGGTATTACGAGGATAAGCCGGAGGGCGGCGCCTGCACGGCGTGAAGGAGGACCTGGGCGCATGTCTGCTGCAGTCGGACTGTGTGCTCCAGGAAGGAAAATCCCCTCGACAGTGTCTGAAGGAAGGAAACTGCCAAGCTCTGAAATACTCATTTTTTGAATGTAAAAGATCAATGCTGGATGCCAGATCAAGGTTCCGAGGAAGAAAAGGATATTGATGCCAACAAGCTGAAACCAAAATGAAAACAACAAAGGATTTTCTCTGGTCACTTAAAACAGAAGCCTACACAGGAGACACACTTGCCACATCTGATGGGTTATAGTTCCCTCCACAAACAGTGGAGAAAATGGATGAGTTCTGTTTTTGAATATGTATAAAGTAAATGATTCTCTTCCTCTCAGTTAATTTTGGAAGAAAAATTTAATCGGACAGCTATGAAGCTGGGAGCATCATAATGTGTATTAAGAATTGTTCTAAACCACAAAAAGTGGAAAGATTGTGATTTTCCAGCTTGACTCTTCAACCAGATGACTCAGTTTGCACGTCCTTTGTGAATATTATGAAGGCCACTGGTGGGACTGTTAAAACTGATAACATGCAGTCTGGGGAGAAAATGTCTATTGGGAAAGCACTGGGTAAAGACTTCTACTCAATCTGCCCTATTTAATTCTAAAATAAATTGTCTTTGATTCCTTGAAAAAAAAAAACAAAAAACATTAAAGACGGAACTACCATATGATCCAGAAATTCCACTACTGGGAATACACCTGAAAAATATGCAAACACTAATTTGAAAAGATGTATGCACCCCTCTGCTTATTGCAGCATTATTCCCAATAGCCAAATTATGGAAGCAACCCAAGTATCCATGGTAAGAAGAATGGATAAAGAAGTGACACACGTGCACACGCAAACCCACACATGGGAATATTACTCGGCCATAAAAAAGAAAGAAATCTCGCCATTTGCAACAATATGAACAGATCTAGAGGGTAGAATGCCAAGTGAAATAGGTTAATCGGAGAAAAACAAACACCATATGATGCCACTTCTATGTGGAAGTTAAGAAACAAAACAAACGAACAAAGAAAAAACAAAAAGCAGAAAACAGACTCAACTATACAGAACAAAGTGATATTACCCGAGGGGAGGTGGGTGCAGGGATGGGTGCACAGGTGACAAGGATTAAGAGCCCACTTATCCTGGTGAGCGCTGTGTAATGGATGTGTGGCTAATCGTTATACTGCACACCTGAAACTGATGTAACACTCTGGTAACTCTACTGAAATTATTTTTTATTTTAAAAAACTTTTAATGATAAAAAATATTAAGAGATACTAAAGTTACCTAATAATCATGTGTGTTCCCTGGAATGAATGCAGACGCCCAGGGGCCCTGGGACAAACCCCAGAACTGCCTGTAACACACCAGGCTTCCAGGGCCCCACGGATGCGTCACACACATTAAGCAAACACATCTGAGCCAACCCCCAGCAAAGGAACTGGGGGCAGCTTGTGCAAGTTCAAGAGAGCAGTGAGCAGATCCGAAGTCAACAGACTGTGCCAAGCCACAATCCTCCTAATTAATGCCACATTGTCAGGAAGATGGCTGAAGCCATTTTTTTTTAATTTTTTTTATTTTTATTTTTTGAGAGACAGAGAGAGAGACAGTGTGAGCAGGGGAGGGTCAGAGAGAGAGGGAGACACAGAATCTGAAGCAGACTCCAGGCTCTGAGCTAGCTGTCAGCACAGAGCCTGATGCAGGGCTTGAACCCAGAACCGTGAGATCATGACCTGAGCCGAAGCCAGACGCTTAACCGACTGAGCCACCCAGGTGCCCCTAAAGCCATTTTATTTTAAGATCTGCATGAAAACGAGTTACCCAGTAACGTAAGCGAACACTTTGGTGGTCTCCATCATATTAAAAATTGGTGTCTGACATGATTACACACACTAATTTGTTACTTTAGCTGTTAGAAGTCAGGAAGAGGATTACCTCGCGAGGAGGGGTTTGAGGGGTGCCTGGGTGACTCAGTCGGATAAGCGTCTGACTCTTGGTTTCGGCTCAGGTCATGATCTCATGGTTCATGAGATCAAGCCCCGCATGGGGCTCTGCAGTGACAGCATACAGCCTGCTTCGTATTCTCCTTCTCCCTTTCTCTCTGTCCCTTCCCTCCTTGCTCGCTCTCGCGCTCTTGCTCTCGCTCTCTCAAAAATAAATAAATAAACATTTTTTCAAAAAAGAGGTATTTGAGCCTGAGAGAGGCGGGGAGGGCACTTCTGAAGGGCAGGCAATGTTGTTTCCTGATCTCAGTGCTGTTCTGTAGCTGTATTCCGTCTTGGCAAATTCATCAAGCTATATATACTTAAGAGTACTTTTACATATCTCTAATATATAATAAATAACATATGATAATACGTAATACTTTAAGCTACAAGTAAAAGGTGTAGGGATATATAAAATCTCAAAACCTGTATTTCTAACAAATTTCCAAAACCCTACAGCACTTCTAACAGATCCACCCAACACTCCAACTAAGCTGGTCAGTGAAAGCCTCTTAGCTAAGCTATTCAAAAAGGGAAAGGTTGCTTATAATCTTCCTTCTAGCCTTCCTAACCTTCCAGAAGAGAATATGCTTTGTGAGCCTTAATTTGTGTGATAAGATGAATTCTTTAAAAACCTGTATGGAAACCGCCTCTGGAATCTGAATTATATTTAAATGCCGTATGGCCCTCTTATCACCTAAAGACTATTTCACACCAGAATAATCGCTTCCAAATTACCTTCCAGGCTGCTTCTCACCATCCCTTACCGCACTGGGAAGGCAGGGCCGCTCAGTGATCCCTGCCCTCCCCACCTCAGACCCTCCCTTCCCAGGGCTCAAACCACACCCCCTGTTCAGATCCTCTCTCCTGCTTTGCTCAATTATCAGCACCATATGCTGTCCCCACCACCTTCCCCTCACCCCTCTCTGTCACCAGGGTTCCCTCTCCATCACTCCTTCATCTCCAAGGTCAAGTGTGCCTCTCCCTGCCCCATCTTCCTGAGTAACTTGAACCCAAATGTGGCATCACAGAATGCAGACTCACAGGACCTTCCCTCCACCCTTGGCTCCGTCTCTCCCCCTCCCTAAAATATTCTTTCAAACATCAGAGGCTTTCTGTCCCCAGAACATTTCCTCCTTAACCCTGGTGCTGCCCCAGCCTCTATGCCCCCTTTTGCTTCCCCTTTCCTTCCCTGGGCATTTCCTGGAATGCATGGCATGATGAGCAGTCTCTTCTCCGCATTTCCTCTTTGCTAGGTTCACACTCCTGGGGCTGGCGCCAGGGACAGTTTAGGTCCCTCCCTGGAGTTCTGGGAGCCACTCCCGAATGAACAACTGCGCTGGCTCACACTGTAAACCCCCTTCTTAGATGAGAACCCTGCTCTCTCCAACAACTGATCTGAAGTACCACCGGCTGAACAAATCAATCCTCCAGAATCATTCAGGACTATCTGTGTTAATAAAATGACAACTTGGCAAATACCCCAGAACCAAGGTAAATTCAATCCATCCTGAAGAGCAAACTACAAGAGAAAAGAACAGTCTAGAAGCCTGAACAACAGCCAGGATTTTGAAAGTGTTCATGAAGCGATGTTAGCTATCTTTATAAATACTGCAGAATTTAACTACTTTGTTTCAATGAAACAATTTGGCACCAATGCATAACTAATACATATGGAAAGAACAGTATCTAGAATCAGACAAACTAGGTCTGAGTCTCCACTAACGCTGAGCTAATCAATCCTGTCCTCAATGTTTCCATCTAGAAAATGAGGAAAAGAATACAAGCTTCACAGGGTTGTTAGATTAAATGAGATAATGCAATACTGATGCCTATGCTCCACTGAGATTCTAAACTAATTTGTTTGGGTATAGGCTGGAATTTTACATTTTCCCAGGTGATGTGTACAAGGTCAAGAGCACTGAACAAAAACGTGGCCAACTTTCAAAACACACGCCAGTTATTTGTATAACTATTAATAATATGGCCCAGAAGGGAAGCCTGTGTGGCTTAGTCAGTTAAGCATCTGACTTTGGCTCAGATCATGATCTCGTGGTTTGTGGGTTCGAGCCCCATGTCGGGCTCTGTGCTGACAGCTTAGAGCCTGGAGCCTGCTTCAGAGTCTATGTTTCCCTCACTTCTGCCTGTTCCCTGTTCATGCTCTGTCTCTGTCTCTCAACAATAAATAAACATTAAAAAAAATTTTTTTAATAATAATATGACCTAGAAAAATAAGAATTCAGAGTTCTGGGTGTAAACAAGATTAGGCACATAAAAGAAATCAAGCTAAGGCACGCAAGAGTTTTAATAATCTAGAGGAAGCTTAAGTGAAAATTGGTTTGAGGGCACATAAAAATAAACATGCTTTCTTGTTCCTGCCCTTCTCAGCAGTAAAATTTAAAAAAAAAAAAAAAAAAGAAAAGCAGTTCCCAGGAATTCCCAGGAATAAATTGAGGGCTCTATGTATCAAGTGGTGTTCACGAAGGTCACCCATCATTAAGCGGCAGGAACTGTAAACTGTTGATGTGAATTCCCAGGACCTGAAGATCCAAGCAGCTGCTAGTATAATAACCATCTAATGGGCCACTTAGCAAAATATTCACACGCTCATCTAAAAATTTATTTTTCAGCCACTGAAATTTGCACTTGTCACTAAAGACGCTAACACTTGCTCTTATCAAGTTTTGTCCCTTTGTGATACTTCTAAGATTTTTTTTTTTGGATCCTGAAAAAATATTCTAGAAGGTTCTATGAGGCCTTTGTTTGTTTGATGCTTATTTTTAAGAGAGAGTGAGCAAGCGCATGAACATGAGCAGGGAAGGGGCAGAAAGAGAGGGAGACAGAGAATTCAAAGCAGATTCTGTGCCATCAGTGCAAACCCCAAGGCAGGGCTCAAACTCACAAACCGTGACATCATGGAGCCAAAGTCAGACGCTCCACCCACTGTGCCTCCCAGGCAACTAACTGCATCACCCTTCCTACAGGAAAACACTGCCAAAAAAATAAATAAATGAAATAAAATAAATAAAGACCCACAATGAACAAGCTGAAAAATCTACAATGAAAAATGAACATAGGAAAGAAAAACAAGTGAAACAAAGTGAGGGCCCCACCCCAGAGAAGAACACAGTGCTAAATTCAAAAGGGAAAAGTTAGGGAATCCACATTCTCCAGAAAAGAATCGACAGAAATTTAATTACGAATTTTCATGTAATAAAATGTTAAAGGTATTTCCTGTAATACGTATAAATGTTCTCATCTATCTTCCACGTGAAACAAATACACGCAATCAAACAAAACATGGAACACGCACTTATTTCACTCTTCTGTGATCCGGCCATTCAAAAACCCATTTTTTTCACATTCTAAGATCCCTGAAATTAGGTTGCATTTCACACCCAACGGTGTGTCCTGGCTTAAGTGGCAGAGCTTCTGATTTATGATTTGTCTTTCTCAGAGGCACAGAAAATAAATGGTCCATCACACTGTTGGCAGCACCTTAAGTTCAATGAAACAGCATACTAGTAATGAGCAGTAATATTACTACATGCAAAGCTTTAGGCTGGCAAGGAGCTAATAATCTAAGCAGAGAAACAAGATGCTACATAAAAATTTAGATTGATCATAATAGAAATTAGTTACTAATAAGGACAAATGAATGAAGTAGAACTGCTGCTATAAGAAGAGGAAGTAGAGAGCATTTTCTTAAGACATTATTTTTTGTTTTTTTACAAAGTTTATTTATTTATTCTGAAAGAGAGAGAGAGAGTGAGTATGTGAGCCAGGGAGGGACTGAGAGAGAGAGAGAGAGAGAGAGAATCCCAAGCAGGCTCCGCATTGTCAGCACAGAGGCTCAAACTCATAAACCACAAGATCATGACCTAAGAGCTGGACTGAGCCACTCAGGCATCCCTAAGATTTTTTAAGTAATCTCTACACCCAACCTGGGGCTCAAATTAACAACCCTGAGATCAAGAGTCACACGCTCCACTGACTGAGCCAACCAGACGTCCTGCATTTGTGCAGTTTAATTCTATCACAGCACAGTCACAGTCTTTGGAGAGGCTGACGTCACCACACAGATGAACAGGAAAGACACCAAACGGGGTAGAGCCAGGACTGAGATGAAGTCCCTACGCACACAGCCTCCTCTCAAGTGTCCTCAGGTGGCTCTGCCTTCTCTTACATAAACCCTGACAGGCTCCTACTACGTGCCACAGACGACACCCGATTTCTGGGATCTGGAGACACTGTCCCTGACCCCTGAGTTGCTCAGAATTAAAAACAGAACTGAAAACAAATCTCTCCAGGAGCTGCAGTACGAGACGATAAATTCTGGAGACGGCTGCACGGCAATATGGATGTACTCAGAACCGATGCAAGGTGCACCTAAAAATGGTTAAACGGTGAATCCTGTGTTATGTGTATTTACCACAACAACCGATTGCTCGGTCGTCACTAGTATGACAGGCATTACGGAGACCAGGAAAACAGCTACAGCAAAAGGAGGGGCAACGTTAGGGAACAGCGGAGGGGACGCCCCAGAAAAGAGCCCGGTTCTCCAGCCCCCATCCTCTCACCTCCAGATCACACCATCAGCGCCCAGGAAACAACACTCCCGCATCCCCAGAGTGGCCGAGATTTCCAAAGCCACACATCCTCTGTCTCCTGGGCTCTGAATCTTTAAAGGTGTGCACAGGGTAGTGACCTCCTTCTGGGTAAACACCTGTTCGCAAAAAGAGATGAAACAGTACATAACCAGACAACAGGGCCGAGAAAACATCAGTCCTGGCCAGATACTCTCTCTCTGGAAAACAGCTCAACTGTGCGAACCATAAATCTATTTTGCAAATCCCAACACGGAGGGCATATTTTGAAATAGTTATTCTGGAATGCATTCTGGTTTACATACACACACAGGGTTGGGTTTTTTTTTCTTTTAAAGTCTATCCTTTTTGACCCAGTTATTCTCCTTCTATAAACCCATCCTAAAGGAAATAACCAGAAGTTCAAACATCTGTGTACAAAGAGGGTTCATCACAGCGTCGTATATAATGGCAAGAATAAGTAGCAATAAAGATATCAAACAAATTAAGGAACAGATACCAAACCATTAAAAAAATGACTTGAAAAATTCTGCTCTACAAAGGAATATCCTGCATTCAACAAAAAACATTTTCAAGAATATGTAATAGTATGAGAAATGTATGTCAGGAAATAAAAATTACAAGATGCAAAATTATATAGAGGGGCGCCTGGGTGGCTCAGTCGGTTAAGCGTCAGACTTTGGCTCAGGTCAGATCTCAAGTTCGTGGGTTCGAGCCCCGCGTCGGGCTCTGTGCTGACAGCTAGCTCAGAGCCTGGAGCCTGCTTCCGGTTCTGTGTCTCCTTCTCTCTCTTCCCCTCCCCCTCTCATGCTCTGTCTCTCTCTGTATCAAAAATAAAATAAAACATTAAAAAAAAATAAAAATTATATAGATAGCATGATCTCATTTTACAGGAAAAAAGTCAAATCTATTATATGTACATGTATGTACATTTCCTAGAAGCCTGGAAAAATATATTTCAAACTCTCCACAAAACAGTTAGATGGTAGAAATAAAGATGCTTATTTTCTTCTAAATATATATCCATATTCTACGAAGTACATATAAATGAGTGTTATTTGCCACCAGAGACAAATAAACCGTTCTCATCCCGGCACAGAAGGAATCAACATGCCAGGAACTCAGACACTACAGAGATCCATTCATTCATTCATGCATTTAGAGGGTGCAAGTGAGTGAGGGGCAGAGAAAGAAGGAGAGTGGGAAAGAGAGAGAGGGAGGGAGAAAGAATCCCACACAGGCTCCCCATGGTCAGCGTGGAGCTAAAGCAAGGCTCAAACCCATGAACCATGAGATCATGACCTAAGCCAAAGTCAGATGTTTAACAGACTGAGTCATGCAGGAGCCCCTACTGTTTTAAATAACAATCATCTCCAGGAATTCAAGTTAAGATGTAGCTTTGAGGTTCAACCACATGGAGATGACTGATTAAGATTTTCAAGAAACAAGGCAGGGGTGGAGGGGTATGAAAAGGAGTTCTGAATTATGAATCAGGAGGAGGAAACAGGTAAGAGGCAGTGAAAAATAAAAGGAAGCCCAATTTGACACTGAGGAGGGCGCTTGTTAGGATGAACATTGGGTGTTGTATGTAAGTGATGAATCATGGGAATCTACCCCCAAAACCAAGAGTACACTGTACACACCGTATGTTAGCCAATTTGACAATAAATTCTATTTAAAAAAAAAAAAAAAGAAGCCCAGCTTTATGAAGTTCCAGTTACCAAACTCACCAAGTCATTATTTATTCTAGTTCATTTGATCATTTATACAATCATTCATTCTTTCATAGATCGATATTTCGGTCATCCACTTAATGATTTAACAAATGTTTACTGAAAGCCAGAAACAGTACTAGATGGTGAGGATACAAATACACATCTCTACCTTCCAGAAGCTTCCAATTTAGTTAAGAACAAATAGAGCACAGAGTAGCCAGTACTACAATAGAGATGCACACAGATGAAGTGTGTCTAAACCATTATGGGATTTCTGGAAGGCTTCCTAGAAGAGGTAGTAACTGTCTTGTGATTTCTGAGGTTAGAGTAAAATCAGGCAAATGACAAGAAAGAGCACTCCAAGAGGAACAGCATAAAAACATCACGTACAAAGGCACAGCAGCATAAAAGAACTCAACATGGCTCCCCTTATGGGGAATGACCATACGGCCAGGACAGTGTGGTAGGAGGAGAGGCCGGAAATGAGGCAGGAAAGGGGGAAGAGGCTTTTCCATTAACACAGGCAGAGCAAGGACAGTGAAGACTGAACAGGGAGATTGCCATCTGTGGCATCACATTGCCCTTCTGATCAAATGGACTTAGTGAACTCACTAACAAGGACCAGAGCCAAGAGGCCTACGAAGAGTATACGCAGAAATCCAAAGTCAATTTCTAAATCCTGACAAGTACTCTGTAAAGCATGTAACTCTGGACTCAACTCAGCCCCTATGTCATTTGCTGTCTCCTCTTTATTTCTATTGCCCGTCTACATTCTCTCTCCTTTATCCACCTTCTACTATTCAGTCTTTCTTTTGCGGCTCATTTTCTCTCTAAGAACCTATGCACTCCACTATGGCCACGTACATGTGTGTCTGTACTTTTGCATGTATTTCCATGTATGTATGTATTCATATGTACATCTTAGTAAATACTGCTATTAACCCAGATTCTTGTATACGCAATGCTTCTTTATGTACTCATGTGTCTGCATATTTTATAGTTGTGAAAATGGCCATTAATGCCTATTTCTGCCTTTTCTCAACTTTGCATGAGTGTTTTCTCTGGCTGTCCATACATGTTTACCTCCGATGAAGGTCTGCACATGTGCACCTGCATGCCTGGCACATGCAGGCCACGGGAGTGGACACTGGTTTCAGAAGCCCCCGGTCTTGCCCTGGAGAGCACTGCCTGCACCATTGTTTCTGATCTAGGAACATCAGTTGCTCAAGATGCCCATTCTCTCCTGGCCAGGGAATGGGCACCAATCCTAAGCCTCAGGCTCTCTCCCCAAAATGTGAATCTTGACAGAATAATAAAAAGGCTGAAATTCATCCAGCTGGCTGTGCCCTGAAGGAACAGTCACCAACTCCTACAGTCTGGATCCTGAAGGTGCAGGCCCTGGGGCATCTTGTCAAGGCCACAGAAGTAGAAATTGACATATATATATATATATATATATATATATATATGTGATTATTTATATAACTTCCTAGCTGTAAAGTTCTATAGCTCAGGAACTACTTTACAATCTTGTCACATACTTCCCATGTGACAACTTCACCTGGGACTGTCATTAAGACTGTACTTCTGGGGCACCTGGGTGGCTCAGGTGGTTGAGTGTCCAACTTCAGCTCAGGCCATGATCTCACGGTTTATGAGTTAGAGCCCGATGTCGGGCTCTGTGCTGACAGCTCAGAGCCTGGAGCCTGCTTCAGATTCTGTGTCTCCCTCTCTCTCTGCCCCCTTCTCCACTCATACTCTGTCTCTCCCTTTCAAAAATAAACAAACATTTAAAAAATTAAAAAAAGAAACTAAAAGAATGCCACAAATCATGACTGTGAACAACTAGGAAAAGTACCATGCACCCATTCCCTCACTCATTCACTCACTAGTACAAGACACTGTGTTGGGCATCACGGAATAAAAAAATGATTCTAATGGGGAGTGAGGGATCACGGTACAGAGGCCCACGCTGCACAGGGCAAAAAGTCTTTACGTTTGTTTCCCATAAAAAGCCTGCAGTTAAAACCCAGATTTTATAGATGGAGAAAATACAATCATTGTTACGATCGTTTTTAACACTGATGTTGGCTATCAGTTATTCTAGCACGAAACAGGTCTTAGAAGTTTGGCTGCAAAATTTAAGATTTAAGGTCATGTTAAGTTAGAGACATTAATTTTTCTTGGTCAAAGGGGCTGAGCGGCCCTCACTGGTAATGATCACAGAGCAAGTGCAGGGAGCCATGGCTCTGAATGAGATATGACCCTTCTTTAAACACCAGCCCTTCTAGTATCTAAAATCTACAAGGAACTCACCAAACGCCACACCCACAAAACAAATAACCCAGTGAAGAAATGGGCAGAAGACATGAACAGACACTTCTCCAAAGAGGACATCCGGATGGCCTACAGGCACATGAAACGATGCTCAACATCACTCATCATCAGGGAAACACAAATCAAAACCACACTGAGATACCACCTCACACCGGTCAGAGTGGCTAAAATGAACAAGTCAAGAGACTACAGACGCTGGCAAGGGTGTGGAGAGACGGGCACCCTCCTACACTGTTGGTGGAAATGTAAACTGGTGCAGCCGCTCTGGAAAACAGTGTGGAGGTTCCTCAAAAAACTATCCATGGAACTCCCTTATGACCCAGCAATAGCACTGCTAGGGATCTACCCAAGGGATACAGAAATGCTGATGCACAGGGGCACATGTACCCCAATGTTCATAGCAGCACTTTCTACAATAGCCAAATCATGGAAAGAGCCTAAATGTCCATCACCTGATGAGTGGATCAAGAAGATGTGGTATATATACAATGGAGTACTACATGGCAATGAGAAAGAATGAAATATGGCCATCTGTAGGAAAGTGGATCGACCTTAAGGGTGTCATGCTAAGCGAAATAAGTCAGGCAGAGAAGGACAGATACCATATGTTTGCACTCATAGGTCTAACAGGAAAACAGGAGAAACCTAATGGAGGACCGGGGA